>ML805428.1:38649-64816 GCA_009831015.1 Picea engelmannii
TCCAAATGTTTACATACAACAAAAATACATTGGCCCGCAGGCCTGTGCCACACATCGGTACAAAAAAACGGCTCACAAGCCTATATGATAAAAAAAGGTCTACAATATACATCAGGGTGCCTCTATCGCACCCCCAACTACTCCTCCCTCAGAAGGAGGTGGTGGCCCACCCCCACCAGCCCCAGGCGGTGGTGGTGGAACATCCGCAGGACCCCTCTACCCAGGCGGCAGGCGTCCGCTAGTCATTGCGGCGAGCACTGCTGCTCGTCACACTAATCCCCACCATGGTGGCGGTAACCCTATGCACTGTTCCAGGAACCCCTCGTCCTGGATATAGATCCACATTCCCTCAGGAACGTCCTGCAACATCGTCTCAAAACGATGGTGTATATCATCCAAATCTCCTCCGGCTGCCGCTGGAGGAGCGTGTGATGGCCCCGAACCAGGGTCATCAAATCGATGCCTCCTCACCGGTCTCTCGGGCTCAGCTGGTGCCCTCGCATCCTTATCTCGTCGCCGCCTTCCTCCACGTGGAGGTCTCTCTGGCTCTCTCAGAGCCGGTGCTCTATACAACTCCACCTCGCGCCCGCGAGGTGCCAAATCTGCACATACACAAAGCAACAAACAACAGATCATATCAGTCTCTATACATCATACATATGAACTGGTATATCAAAATCACAACATAAATCAAAACATACAAGTACTCCACATAACTCGGTGATCAAAAACCTCCCCAGGAGGCAGTACCATATCCGGGTCCCCCCGGAAGTCCACCCCAGCATAGGGGAACTGGAGTATAACCTGCAGCATCTGCCGCCATGTCTGCGCTGCCTGTGCCATGAAATAGTGCCCGCCTTCACCACCACCGTGGCGAACCAAAATATGAGACCACCACCTCAAGCGCGGCTCTCATACCCCTGGTGCCTCTAGTAGCACCCTCGGGCACAACATTGACACCCTCTCCAAAATATAGGCCACCAGGATGGAGCCAAAAGAAAACTCTTCGATGCCTGTGGATCGACAACGGTCCAACTGCGTGATCATCTGCGCATGGAGGGTCAAACCCCAAGCGAACCGCTCACGACCCACCACCACCCTCTCCATCAAGAACAAATCACCACCACTGATCCGGTGGGTCGCCAGTGACCCGTACACTCGAATAATCATTGCTGCTATGCAACGATGCAGCAGGGCATCTATCCCACTGATACTCACTGCCATCCCAGCCATGTAGCGCTCGCCTGAGCAATATCGCTCGGCGACAGTATGAAGATGAGTGTCCCTCAGCAGCACAGGCTCTGCCGAAAACGGTGTTCCCCGGAAGGGGAGCCCAGTCAAGAAGTATATATCCTCCACCGTAGTGAAGGGGATTTTCTCTCCTCGCACGAGGAAGTAGTGCTGATCTGGGCTCCATATCTAGAGCAGGAACTGGAGTAAATACTCCTGTGCCTGTATCAACGGGCACTCAAAGAACTTTAGCAACCCACTGGTTGCTAAAGCCGCTCGAACTGCATGCGGTGCATTGGCCACAACATCTCGTAACTGTGACCAGTCTCGCTCACGCCACCGCACATCCATGATCACTGCTCGCCACCTGCACACAACCCAAAGTCCTATATTAGCTTATGCAACCCTCCAGTACATAAAAAAAGGCTAATTTTTCACCCTGAAACCTTGCCTCAAAAGCATGGTTTTACTACCCACAGGCGCGCACGCATGCGCACCTGTTCACTATACAGGCGCGCACGTATGCGTGCCTGTTTTTCCCACAGGCGCGCTCTTGAGTGCGCCTGCCCACCATACAGGCGTGCTCTAGAGCATGCCTATTTACCCCATAGGCGCACACTCATGCGCGCCTGTCTACCTCACAGGCGTGCCCCTAAGGCGCGCCTGAAATCCCTTCTCCCGTGCACAGATGCACGCTTATTCAGTGTACATGCGCGCATGCATGCGCACCTTCCACTGAGTCACCCGTGCATGTGGGCCCACATTCTATCAAAAACCCCTTTAAACCCTTGTACGACCCCCCTGTACCTACCCTGCCCAAAAATTGGAAACCTATTTCTATGCAGGATGATTAGACCACTAACCTGAAACTCGCACACCGTCGATCGGGTACCTCGTGCTCCCGGAATCACTCAATCTCCTCTGAATCTGCTCGAAAAGTCATTGTAGCAGCAGGTACAAATGAGGTGGCAATGTGGGCCCTACAACTATATATAGGCCTTTTGCCAAACTTCCACTCACCATTCCGGGAGCCCACGACGTCCATTTTTCGAACCGTCTTCAACCACGGGATCAGCGTCCCACTGCCTACATCACGACTGTCCCTGGGTCACTTTTCATCCTAGGCCCCCGGGGCACCCTTTTTCCATATCATGGTCAGGTACGCACACGCATAGTCACATTTGTCAACTACATGCTCATATCTTACTTTCTCTTCAGATATTGTTCACTTTGGGTATTTGGTTGTTCTGTGTGCAGGTACTTGATCATCATTCCTCAACAACATTCCTTCAGGTATATACTCAGCACTGGCATGTAGTCTCTCCCGCTGTATTGCATTTACATTTCCAGTCACACCCTCTGATATTGGCCTTTAGGATACCCATTCCCGGCTCTGCAGTACTCACACCTCCAGTTGCATCTTCAGTGTCACCCGGTAGCATTCTCACCCACATGAGTTGTCCCATTCATAGCACCTTTTGGCACTTTTGACACTCATGCTGTTCTTCATCACCCTTTAGGGATGGGAGTCTTAGTAGTCTTTCATCATGTTGCAGATCAACCACATACTTCTTCTTCTTCTCATTTTGCTAGCTTCCCATATGGACTCCCAGATCATCGCTTCATGGTTACGTTCTTTTTTACCTGCACCTCCACAGGATCATGAACCCACCATTTCATCCACCATCAGTTTTCCCATCTACGAACCTATCTCCATTTCACCTACCTCATACAGAAACTCGCTAATGGGGCCCCCACCCTTCATCAGTTTTCCCAGAAATTTCTGCCCTCCCTGGGGCACTCATTTCACACTGGGGCACCCGTTTCTATATTTTGTACATCTTTCCCACATTTATTCATTATTTATTGTACAAACGCCTTTATTTTCTGCCCTTTACTTTTTTCGTCACCGTTGGCGACTTGATTTCCTTTTGGCCACACACAACCCATGTCACCCTTGGTTGGAGCATTACTTCTCATTTACCCTCGTCGACATCGCCTGTATCTTCAGAGTACTACCCAGGTCACTTACCTCTACTCTCTGAATTTGTTCACCTTGTCCCGGCTCTGGCACAACTTATCCTTGGTCTTGGCGTCCCCCTGACACTTGACCTTGTCACACGGTTGCAGCCACTATTTTTCTCATACATTCTCCAGCCACGAGCAGTCTTGAGTCTTCCCACTTCTTGACTTCGTCCATGTACCTCTGCCACTTCCTCACCACAGTAAATTCCGTGAAGCCCTTTGCTTCTGGGAGTCGCGTCCCCCTTTTTGTTGACATCAACACAATTTTCCAGAAGGGCGATAGTATCTTGATTCTCATTTTCCATTTAATGAGACATATAGGACGACACAGGGGGAAACACCATTTCTCCCTGATGTCGTTGACCCCCATAACATTCGACGCCAACACTTTCTCATGTTGCGGTGGGTCTTACTTTGCGACTATTGAAGTTTTTATTATCAGTTTCCGAAGACCTCTGAACTTGGTAGGGCCACCAATGCCCACATCACCGTCGCTATTTATTTCTGCGACCATTACCTATGGTTCAGAGTATGTTCCTTTGTAGAATTGTCTTCTGCCTTTATCATTCCGCCCCCGAGGGCGTTGCATTTGTCTACACCAACATTTTCATCATCTTCTTTCAGAGTTACATCATACGAGCATGGGGCATGCCTGCCTAATTTGTACATGATTGTATATTGTTATGCACCTTGTAGAAGGTCGGGTTCTACAGGTTCCTTTCTTCTCCAACGGATCGCTCTACACGGTCCCACTCTTGCTCTCCCTTACACCACCATTCTCAGTAAATGAAACATTGATGGATTTCGGCTATACGTATGCTCCTAACCTCATCCATCAGGGGGCATCTATTATCACTAAAATTTCATCCGCACAGGGCGACAAGAACTCTGCATCGTCAAAACAGGACTGGAGTCATTCATGGCACAGGATTAATTCCACATCATTGCAAAAGGGTCAAAAACTATACAAAATGACCAAAAAATTGAAGGGCGCTTTACAGAACCTGGGTTCGCACGCATATGCACGTAACCGCAATGTATAATGCGTGCATCAACGCATGATGCACGACTGTTGGGCGAAAAATCCGCGCGCCTGCTAAACGACGCATTTATTGAAATTGGTCAGCCTCCCAACCACTAATGGATCAGCTCCCAAGTCGATTTGACACCAAATCCGAGCTCAATCCTCATGGTGGGCTGGTCAAAGACCTAATTGATCCCTAAAGAGCCCCTTTTCACATTACAAAGAGGTCACATAATAACCCAATTCTAGGCTATAAAAATCCATGAATAACCACCATTTTCTCAAGGAATTCTATGCATTGTTATGCTGCCAAGATTGTTAAGGACTCATTTTTTGACAAGAACACATAGGCATCATTTCACAAAGAGATATCCACCCCTCTCTTGAGTGGATAAGCTTGGAGTTATTTCACCCACATCTTCATCTTTTCATTGTAAGGAGAGAAAGCTTGTGAGGGCCTCAAGAGCCTTCCATTGGAGAAAGAAGGGACCCAAGTCCCCTTTCTTCTTTGTGCCTTTGGATTTCATCAATAGATCAGCTTATACATTGGTGATATTGGTCCATTTGTACTTATTTTTCATTTATTTTATATGCTCATAGTTTTTATTTGTTTTAGTTTAATTCTTGTTTATAACTTTGTAGTTTCTCTTTCTAACCTTTCCTTTTACAACTATCATGCCTAGCAGAGACCAACTGGGCATGTAAGTACTCTTAATTTGCTCACCTAGTGACGAATTGAGTGCAAACACTAGGCCATAATATTTTTCCTCTTCTTTAGCTCAAAGATGAAAAATATGGTGGCTTAGATGAAGAAAAAGGTGCTAGGTTGTTGCAATGGCAAGGCCCTTAGAAAAAAGCTTCAAGAAATTTGGTTTTCTAGCATAATCTAGTAGGTGAAAGTTATTAAGGCAAGAACAATAACATGTGCTTTAGCCTCCTAGGGATTTAAGCTAGAAATTTCATAATATTAGTATAAATTCAGGATAAATACAACCATAACCATTCAATGAATAATAATTGCAAAAAATGTACTTACATTCACCAAGAATCATCTAGCAAATAGCCTAGTTGAACACTTCCACCAAGAAAAATGCCAAAATACTCCAAAATAAGCCTCCTTCAAGAAGCACATACTAAATTTCAACCAAGAAACCCTACGTAGGGTGAAAATTTCAGACCTCACTAAGTGTGAGTGAAATATGATCAAATATTAAAAGGGAAAACCCCTTATTTATACAGTGAAAATGACCAGAATTAGGTCAAAAAGACCGACATGGCCAATTTACATGCGATATCCAGTTTTTACATAAAAATGAAAAATTAAACACTAAATCAAGTAGAAAAGGTGAATTCATGCCCCTTTAGGGTGACGTTAGGCTCCTCTAGTGAAATGTTTGCCTCTAGGAGCAAAACGTTAGGCCTCCCAAGGCCTCTGGATCAAGCCACATGTGCCACTTGGCACATAACTTCCTCCAAAGTGTCCATCAAACACTAGGTGATGTCAAGGGTCACAAAGGTGACATAATGGGAATTTCAAGGCCAAAATCATTGTAGGGGGGAAAGACCCCCCTAGGTTCAGGCCTATTAGGCTGTCTCTGGTGGAATAACCTCCTCTCTCTCCAGTGCAAGCCTCTGACATGTGTCTACCCCTGGCTGGGGTCTCAACATCCATCTAATGGGATTTTAGCCATATGGAAGTCCGAACTAATCATGTCCCCATGTGTACCTTTACATCAAGTGTGACCCTACAACAACAACAAGTACGGCCTCCATGGGCTCATAAGTCACTTGGATCATAGCAATGTCAATCACATCTAATAATCAAGTTATCTAAACATGTGCACAAAACCCCCTTTTCCTAGACAAGTGCTCAAAGACGTTATGTTATTCTATAAGCCATGTTTGGAGAGGATGTCAGAAGGTCCTACTGGGATAATTCTCATTGGACGTGGGATGTTTCTAGGTGAAGACAAATCCAGGCCATGTAAGTGGATGAGGTGGTGTAGGGATGTTTGAGAAATGGGTGCAGTGATGACAAGGGAATGTATGGATTACTTATGGGTGCCTCTGAAGAAGGTGAGCTGCACCTTGTCATGGATGCAAATATTTCCAAGCCCATTCAATGCCTTTTATATTTTTGTCTTATTGGTTTTTCTTTCAAGAAACTAGTTAGGGGACACTGCCCTGGCGTGGTGACCAATGGAGACAATGTTACCCACAAGCATTTCACGGAGATGAGAAGGATGGCTCGTGATGAGACCTCCTTTCTCTTGGATATGCCATAAAGAGACACTACCCTGGAGTGGTGACAAGATGAATGGTAGTTTCATACTGCTACATGCCCATGGACCTAATAGGCTAGCTCATGATGAGAACCCCTATCCTCCAACTAGGTCTTGATTTTATTATTTTATGGGTCCCTTTGTTTCTTGCTGATGAGCCTTTTATTTCTTTCTCAGGGATACCTAGGTGAATAATTTGAAGGTTTTGTTCTTTTGGATTTTTTATTTTTCCAACTACTTTTACCCTCTGGAACTTTAGCCCCTTCTTCCCGCAAGGTAAGGTACAACCTTTTGCTATCTTGGCAAACCCAATTCCTGAATCAATGTAGGGGATGGATGAGAGGGAAAAAAGATGAAAAGTGATAAGTATGGTGGGAATGGTCGATGACCTTTCATGAACCCACCCAGTGGAAACTCAAACCCTATGGGAACCAACTTGATAGGGAATCCTTTCATTCCCCCCAGGTGTGGACAAGTGGAAACTAATAAGATCTAAGAACACGTCAGAAGTAAAAAATAAATAAATGCACATATTCAAATGTTTTGAGAATCAGAGTGACACATACCATGATACCATAACTCATTACCTCATGGAGAAAGACCCACTATTGATGAAGGACCAGGCCGTGGGATGGATGTTGATGGTGATAAGAAGGTGGAGGCACTGAAGAAGAAGGATGGGCCCTCCGGGGCCAGGCTCAAGTCAATATGGCTCTCGGTACTTCATCTCTAGGACCTGTGAACCTCGAGACATAATCTCCTTAGTTATGCCTAGGCTAGGAGATAACAGTCATCATCACTGCTTCTGGGCTTCTGCATACTTGGTCATTGTCTTGTTTTTAATCACAAATCTATATATCATAGTAAGTTCTGCACTTTCACTGGAGTAGCATACCAGCCTACATTGGGGTTAGTCAATCTTCAACATAAATAATCTTTACTCCTCCCTAGTCTAGATCTAAGGATTTCCCATGATATATTATTATTCTCTTGTAAAGGAAGTTGAGCTAGAATCTATGTAAACAATAGCCCTTCCCCATTTGTACTCATGATTGGATTTTTGGAGCTTCCACTCCTTGGAGCTTAATTGACATATATTTTCTTGGAGTAAATCGATGTATAAGGGATCCTTATTTGTGGACATCGGTGTCAATTATTAATGCTCTTCTATCTTGGTTTCTATTTGGTGCATAAAGATTGATTGTGAATGCTCAAGTCTTTTGTAAGCTAACTAGATTGATCCATTGAAGGGAAATTCTACCATAGGAAGGAAGACATTTTGGGGTAGCTCCTCCTTTGTCAGCTTGATAATTATTTGATGCCTTGCTTTGTTTATCGATTTTAGGAACCATACCAAGGGTATTGAGTATGTGTATCAATCTATGGTTGATCTTGTTGGTGAAGGTTGCTCACTTGAGGACCCCTTCTTGTAGGGCCTTGGTGTTCATTTTTAATATTGATTAGATAATATATTATTCTTCCCCATGGGTTATAGTATCTTTATCTTAATCCTTGGATGAAATAGACCAATTCTGAAGAGTGGTTTTCTTATTGACCCCGTAAGCCCCTTTGATTCACCTTGAATCCATTTCCCTTGTTGAATTTGGCACTGATCTCTACTTCCTTCCATCACCTCTTTTAAGATACTAAAAACCCCAACACATTGTTTTACTAAAGATACTTTCACTTCACCTTCTGCCTCATTGCCCAGATTTAGAAATCCTACAAAAGATACCCCCCTTGAGCTAGAGTATATCTAACCTAAAGTGAAGAGGATAGGTTGCTTAGGTGATAATGGTAACCACCCTAATAGTTTACCTTGAGTTGTACATTGTGGATTAGGGATTTTATAATTAAGTAAAAGCTGGGAGGATAGGTTGCTTAGGTGATAATGGTTGATATTGTTGGTGAAGGTTACTCACTTGAGGACCCCTTCTTGTAGGGCCTTGGTATTCATTGCTAATATTGATTATATAAGATATTATTATTCACCATGGGTTCTAGTCTCTTTATCTTAATCCTCAGTTGAAATAGACCAATTCTGAAGAGAGACTTTCTTATTGACCTCATAAGCCCCTTTGATTCACCTTGAATCCATTTCCCTTGTTGAATTTGGCACTGATGTCTACTTCCTTCCATCACCTCTTTTAAGATACTAAAAACCCCAACACATTGTTTTACTAAAGTTACTTTCACTTCACCTTCTGCCTTATTTCCCAAATTTAGTAATCCTACAAAGGATACCCCCCTTGAGCTAGAGTAGAGCCAAACTAAAGTGAATATGATAGGTTTCTTAGGTGATAATGGTAACCACCCTAATAGTTTCCCTTGATTTGTACATTGTGGATTAGGTATTTTATCATTAAGTAAAAAATGGGAGGTAACAGACCCACAAGGCGATTGAGCACAAAGATGTTGTCTTTAATGAAATTCTTAGTCAGTATCCGTGAACATCTTTCCCAATTCTTTCCAATCATCATTTATAGACAATTTAAGTGGACCTTCTTCTCAACACTTTGATGATGATTCTCCCTCTATGATTTTTTCCTCGAGCACTCTTTCTACAATGATATGACGTATGGGTATATTGATGGTGAGAATCTCACTAATTCTTTGGAAGTCACTTCTTTTGTAATGATTGCACCTTCTAGCATTTCAAACGCTATGAAACTCCATAATGTTGAAGACAACTATTCTATAGAGTGATCTACTCCAAGTAAACCAAGACCTATGCCCAAATGCTATATATATGATCTTTTAGACTCTGCCAATTTTCTTGCACCTAAAGGTCAACTTGGCCCTCTTTGATACACTTCTACTCCTTGATCCCTTCTCACCAAGATAGACACTGAAAGAGACTCCTCAATTAATAATTATGCCAAAAACTCCCCTGAATGGGAAGTAGCTATGGTTGTTGAGCATAAGGTTCTAATAAAAAGTTAGACTTGGGAATTAGTCCCCTAACCCAAGGGTAAGAATGTTGTTCGATATTAGAGGTGTGAAAAACCAAGTATGATGTTGATGGACAAATTGACAAGCATAAGGCTCAACCTGTTGCTAAAGGTTTTCACAAAGGAAGGTATTGACTCTAATGAAACTTTTTCTCCAATTCCTAAGATAGACTCAATTATGGTGATACTATCTATATTTGCTTCGTAGAGTTGGGTGGTGGATTAGAAGGGTGTCAAAAATGCCTTTATTTGTGGACAACGTTGTCTACAAAATTGACAACTTGATGTAAAGTGTTAAGAAATATTTATATGGACTCAAGCAAGCATCTCGTACCTACTATGAGAAGATTAATAAATTCTTTCTCAATTGCATATTCTCTCACTTTGAAGTTCAACCGAATACTGTTATGTTATATGTGAATGATTTGATTATGACAGAAGGCTCGTCTTCACGCATTAAATAACTAAACCTAAGGCTTCAAGATTCAATGGAAATGACTAATATTGGTATAGTTTGCTACATTCTTGGCCATTAGATCACTCAATCCTCCTTAGGAATCCCTCTTTTCACACAGTCTGTATTGGATCTGTTGCAACCAGTGTTGTATATCACGGCGATATATCGGATATATCGCCGATATTTTGAGGGGGCCGATATTTTCCCAGGAAAGTATCACGACACATCCGATATTTTCAAAGTGTCGTGACTCATCCATTAACTCGCTAGAAATTAGGAAAGTGTCACGATTCGAAGGAAAGTGTCGGCCTGTTGGGTAGAAGGGCAGAAAACGTGCACGTGAAAGGGTTTTAGAGGCCGTGAGTTGCATTTTTCACTCATTGTTTCATTTCTAAGGTATGAGAGATCTAGAGAGGTGTGAGGGAATTCATTGTGCATCTATCCAAGGAGGATAAATCCAAGGATCTTGTTGCGATTAGCGCCAGCGGAGAGATCAATATTTCCAAGTATGATCCAAAACATTTTTCTTTCTTTTGTTTGAAGTTTGAACTTGATGTTTTGAACTTTGTTTTTTTAGAGTTAGGCTAGGACTTGCAATGTGCCTCTTGTTGTTGTTTTTGAATGGAAGATTCAATCATTATGATTCATCTAGCTCTCATTATTTAACCTTTGCATTATCATGTTTTTTTTTTTTTTGTGCCATAGGTTTAATATTTTCATCTAAGAAATTTTTTGAAGGCATTGGATCCAATGTGGGTGTATAGTGAACCAGTGGAACTTCCCAATAGACAAATATTGAAATGCAATCTTTGCGGCAATTTTTTGTATGGAGGAATTAGTTATCCAGATTATTTTCGGCATGGAATGAGAGCTGGGATGTATTAAAGAAATGCACAGAGATATCATAGATATACAATAATATAACATAAATGTATCAGATATGAAACCATAAAGACATAAATACAGTAATACACAATTCCTATTAATGAAATAAATGTACAGAGACTGTAAAAATACAGAGTGGAAGACTTGCTAGAATGGTGGCAACTTATCTCTGATAAGAGATGTGACAGATACTCGCATTGACAAGAAGATGATTACAATGAGGATCTGAAGGCCTTTTTACAATAGACAGGAATGCCCAAAACCCTAGACATCCAAAAACCTAACCCTAGGATATAAAGCGCCAAAAGTCATGTGGGCCTCGTTTGGGTAAGTTAGTACATCAACTTCCCGTGGTTGTAACTTTTGCATACGATCTCCATTTTAGGCGCATGATAGCCTGTTGGAAAGGTATCGTCATGGAACTTTGGAAATTTGCTCCCAGTAAGTTTCCCACTAATTTTTGACATGGGGGAGAGCTTTAAAGAGTGCGAAGGTGATCTTTTCCCTGTCAGAAAAATTATGAACAAAGAAATAACCTTCTAACAGATTTAACCATTTGTCTAGGGCATCCGCATCTATCTGACCTTCAAGTACGGGAATATAAAAATTAAATTGTACCTTGAAAGGAAAGGTGCTTCCAAAGTGGTTGTTTGATGAAGGTGCACCTATTTCTATCGACAGGCGTTGAAGGATGTGGGAAAAATTATCCATCATTTCGTCCCTCTGTCGCGTGTGAGCTTGCTCAAGCAACAAATTTATAGGATCATCTGCTCCGTAGTTTTTATTTTCTTCTGCCATGGAGGGTTTCTTGGGTGTGCGAGAGAGATTGTATTTAAGAGAGACAATATCGATACCCAAATTTCTATACTCGGACCTCGTCAGGGACATGCACTGAAAAATGATCAAGAGCAGCCTGCTCTGATACCACTGATCCAGATTATTTTTGACACGAAATGAGAGAAAAGATGTAATAAATAAATGCACAGATATATCATGGATATCCAATAATATAACATAAATGTATCATATATGCAACCATAAACACATAAATACAGTAATACACGATTTCTATTAATGAAAGAAATGTACAGAGACTGTAAAAATACAGAGTGGAAGACTCACTAAATGGTGGCAACTTATCTCTGAGAAGAGATGTGACGACTACTCACATTCGCAAGAAGATGATTACAATGAGGCTCTGAAATCATTTTTACAATAATCAGGAATGTCAAAAACCCTAGACATCCAAAAACCTAACACTAGGAGATGAAGCGTCAAAAGTCATGTGGGCCCTGTCGGGTTAATTGGTACATCAATTTCCCGGGGTCGTAACTTTGGCATACTATCTTTGTTTGACGCATATGATACATCATTAGAAAGATATATCTGAGGAGTAAAACCATTGGCCTAATAATCATTTTGAGTCGGTAGATGCCTAAAAAACATAGTTAGGGCCTCAAAACGACTCCGGAAGTTCATGACCCGAAAAACTGCCAAAAATAGTAAATTACCAAAATTGCCAAAAAACTATTTTGAGCTAGTTGGAAAAGGTGGGTGGCCACCAATATCCACCTGGATCAATCCTCCCTCGTTAGGATTAAATGGTCTCCATTGTGTTGAGTGTCCAAGGGAGAGGAAAAAGCGTTTGTTGAATCTACATCTTGATGAGCTGCTTGCCTTGTTGGGGAAGTTGCGCTGCTTAGCTTGTTGAAGGTTATCAAAAACATGTGGCTAGAAGGGTTGTACCTTTTTAACCAGTCTGGTTACATGAGGTTCCTGTGTGCAGAAGGAATCTTTACACTTTGTTGCAATCTTGTAGACCTGCTTCTGTAGGATAGAAGGTGCTTGGGACGAGGCTGTAGTGGTTGCAGTATCCTTCTATTCACCCTTTGAAAAAATTGTGAAGAACCTGAATTTTGTAGTATGAGATACTACCTTGCGGCACTGTTTAGGTGGGATAGTAGTTGGAACTACCTCTGGTATTCTGTAGAGATGACCCCCCAAAATAACAATGAAACTATGATGTCGAGACTCATAAACAACATGGAACTTCCAAATATATGGCTGGCCCAAGAGAACATCACATACATCCAATGGGGAAACATCACATAATACCTCATTCTTGAAGGGGTGGATTTCGTATGACAATCGACACTGCTGGCTGACACAAAGATATCATCCTTGGCGAAGCCACCCGATGATGTATGGCTGTGGGTGTGGTGTTGTCGTCAATCCCAACTGTTTAACGACCTTTGCTGAGATTAGGTTCTTCTGGCTTCCGCTATCAACAATAAAATGTAGCGGGGTCCCTTCACCCACATCTGTGAATGAAAAAGGCGCTCCCCCTCTTCAAGATTTGTTGGTTCTTCTCGTTGAATTGTTGCGGTCGCGACAATAGCAATGAGGTCTGCGTTAATGATTTGTCTTTTACTAGTATTTTCAGAATCAGATTCTGAATTAGGGTTCAGCTCCTTGTCTTTGATCTCGGCCACCAATTACTATTTTGAACGACATTCATCGGTGTTGTGCCAAGGGATTTTGTGAAATTCACACCGTTTTCCGGTGTTCTTTTTGTCTTGCCGTGACCCTTATTTTCCTGTGTCTTGGAATGGTTTTCGGGAGACTTTTTGTTAGGGTCGTATTTTTCATACTTTGGTTGTTGCAGATTTGTAGACCCAGACTCCCATTTTTTCTGGTGCTTAAATTTCTGCTTGATTTTAACAACATATCGATAAGCATCACCGAGTGATGAGATGTCCAGAAAATCCATTTTAGTTTGGATATATCTGTGTAGAGCCCCACAGTATTTCAGAACCAAGTGTCGTTCAGAGTCTTTGATACCCATCTTGATGCATAAGGTGTGGAAGATATCGGTGAACTCCGAAACTTCTTGGACCCTCTCTTTTCGCAGTATGGTTGATCTCACGTACTGGTCCTCATAGTTGCCAACAAGGTAATATTGCTCCTTTACCACATCCACAAAAAAATCCCAAGTGGGCTCAACCCCATATATTCGAAACTCCTCTGTGGAACTTTTATCCTAGTAAGTTTCCCACCAATGTTTGACATGAGGGTGAGCTTCAAGGAGTGCGAAGGTGATCTTTTCCTCGTCGAAAAAATTATGAACAGAGAAATAACCTTCTAACAGACTTAACCATTTGTCTAAGGCATCCACATCTATATGACCTTCAAATACGGGAATATCAATATTAACCTGTACCTTGAAAGGAGAGGTTCTTCCAAAGTGGCTATTTGATGAAGATACACCTGTTGCTATCGATAGACGTTGCAGGATGTGAGAAAAATTCTCCATCATTTCATCCCTCTGTCGCGTGAGAGCTTGCTCAATAAAAATATTTATAGGATCGTCTGTTTTGCCATTTTCTTATTTTCTTCAGCCATGGAGGGTTTTTTTGGCATGCGAGAGAAATTTTCTTCAAGAGAGACAAGCTCGAGACCCAACTTTCTATATGCAGACCTCGTCGGGGACATGCACTGAAAAAATGATCAAGAGCAGCCTGCTCTGATACCACTGATCTAGATTATTTTTGGCACAAAATGAGAGAGGAGTTGTAATAAAGAAATGCACAGAGATATCGTGGATATCCAATAATATAACATAAATGTATCAAAGATGAAACCATAAACACATAAATACAATAATACATGATTTCTATTAATGAAAGAAATGTACAGAGACTATAAAAATACATAGTGGAAGACTCGCTAGAATGGTGGCAGCTTATCTATGAGAATATATGTGATGGCTACTCACATTCACAAGAAGATGATTGCAATGAGGCTCTGAAATCATTTTTACAATAAACAGTAATGTCAAACACCCTAGACATCCAAAAACCTAACACTAGGAGATGAAGCGTCAAAAGTCATGTGGGCCCTGTCAGGGTAAATTGGTACATCAATTTCCCAGGGTTGTAGCTTTGACATACTATCTCCATTTGACGCATATGATAGATCATTAGAAATCTTTATTTGAGGACTACAACCGTTGGCATGATCATAATTTGATCGGTAGATGCTCAAAAAACGTCGTTTGGGGCCTCAAAACAGCTCCGGAAGTTCAGGACCCGAAAAACTGCCAAAAATAGTAAATTACCAAAATTGTAAGAAAACTGTTTTGAGCCAGTTAGAAATGGTGGGTAGCCACCAATATCCACCTGGGTCAATCTTCCCTCCTTAGGAATAAATGGTGTCCATTGCGTTGAGTGCCCGGGGGAGAGGAAAAAGATTTTGTTGAATCTGCATCTTGATGAGTTGCTTGCCTTATTGGGGAAGTTGCATTGCTTAACTTGTTGAAGGTTGTCACAAACATGTGGCTGGAAGGGTTGGACCTTTTTAACCAGTCTGGATATATGAGGTGCATGTGTGCAAAAGGAATCTTTACATTTTGCTGCAATCTTTTCGACCTGCTTCTGTTGGATAGAAGGTGCTTGGGCCGAGGCTGTAGTTGGAGCTACCTCTGGTATTATGTAGAGATGATCCTCCAAAGTAACAATGAGACTACGGGGTCAAGACTCATAAACAACATGGCGCTTCCACATATATGGTTGGTCCAAGAGAACATCACATACATCCAATGGGGAAACATCACATAATACCTCATCCTTGAAGGGATGGATGTCGTATGACAATCGACACTACTGGTTGACACGAAGATCTCGTCCTTGGCGAAGCCACCCAATGATGTATGGCTGCGGGTGTAGTGTTGTCGTCAATCCCAACTGTTTGACGACCTCTAATAAGATGAGGTTCTTCTGGCTTCCGCTATCAACAATAAAATGTAGCGGGGTTCCCTTCACCCACATCTGTGAATGAAAAAGTCACTCCCCCTCTTCAAGATCTATTGGTTCTTCTGGTTGAATTGTTGCGGTCATGACAATAGCAGTGGGGTCTGCATCAATGATCTGTCTTTTACCAATATTTTCTCTATCAATTCTGAATTAGGGTTCGACTCCTTATCTTTGATCTCGACCACCAATGACTGTTTTGAGCGACATTCATCGGTGTTGTGCCAGGGGATTTTGTGGAAATTGCACCATTTTCTGATGTCCTTCTTTGTTGTCTGTTACGCATTATTTTTTTCATCCCTATGACTGTTAATGATGTAAACCTATCTATTGCCTTCAGAGGGGTCAGTAGCCTGAATTCCTAAAGAAAGAAGGGAGAGAAATTTTCTTGAGAGAATAAGTTGTGTTTTCCTCTTTAAAAACACTATTTTGGAGGATTTAGGGTGCGGAAATGCCTTATTTCCCCAGGCTGCACTATAGCTAGGGCATGAAGTTTCCACAGGCTGCACTATAGCTAGGTCGCGACGACCTTCGTACATGGGAAAAATGAGCATTTTCTTGATGCTTCTAGAAGGAGAATATTCTATGGTGAGGTGGCCTCCGAATGGTTTGGATCTTACTCGCTTTCATGATTTAGTGGGATCATCCTAACCTCCTCATCTTATCCTCTTCATCTTATAAAAGGAGAGGAGCTCTCATGGAGAAAGTTAGCTTGATTGAGTTGAATTTGGCTTGAGATTGTTAGCTTGGTTAGATTAGCTTTGAGATTTTCTTTGTCAAGATAGATTGTGAGTAGCTATCAGATCCATGGTCTCAGAATCCTTGGAGCAAGAAGTGTGTGGGAAGAAAGGAATCGTTGGACGAAACCTTACGAAATCAAGGCATCCAGTTGTAATCTCTCTTCCTATTATTTAATATAATACATTGACATGTTTCTTTCCCATAGAATTATCTTATTTTATTGCATAATTACTTGATCATATGCATAGGTTGTCATTGAATATACTCTCTCTGGTTTCACTTTGATTGGTTTGTGTCTCACTGCAGGATCAGTATCACAAGAGCACCGGAGCAAAACAGGAACAACAATGATCCGGATTATTTTCGGCACGAAATGAGATCGGAGATATAATAAATAATTGCACAGAGATATCCCAGATATTCAATAATATAACAGAAATGCATCGAAGATGCAACCATAAGCACATATATACAGTAATACACGATTTCTATTAATGAAAGAAATGTACAGAGACTATAAAAATACAGAGTGGAAGACTCGCTAGAATGGTGGTAGCTTATCTCTGAGAAGAGATGTGACGACTACTCGCATTCACAAGAAGATGATTACAATGAGGCTCTGAAGGCCTTTTTACAATAAACGGGAATGCAAAAATTCCTAGACATCCAAAAACCTAACCCTAGGAGATGAAGCACCAAAAGTTATGTGGGCCCCGTTTGGGTAAGTGAGTACATCAACTTCCCGGGGTCGTAACTTTTGCATACGATCTCTGTTTTAGGGATGTGATAACTCGTTGGAAATATCTATCCGAGGCCTACAATGCTCAAGAAAAAATAACATTGTAGATGTTATTTTGCGAGAGAAACATACCCAAAAAAACATTGTTTAGGGCCTCAAAATGGCCCTGAAAGTTCAGGACCCGAAAAAACTGCTAAAAATAGTAAATTGCCAAAATTTCCAGAAAGCCGTTTTGAGCCATTTGGAAAAGGTGGGTGGCCACCGATATCCACCTGGATCAATCCTCCCTCCTTAGGAAGCAATGGTCTCCATTGCGTTGAGTTCCCGGGGGAGAGGGAAAAGCATTTGTTGAATATGCATCTTGGTGAGCTGCTTGTCTTGCTGGAGATGTCGCGCTACTCAGTTTGTGGAAATCTGTCATGAACCTGTTGCGGTTGAGGCTGCTCAACAAGTCGAGATACATGAGAGGACAATGTGAAGAAGGAATCTTTGCACTTTTCTGCAGCCTTGTCGACCTGCTTCTGTTGGATAGAAGGTGCTCGGGGCAAGGATGTAGTGGTTGCAGTGTCCTTTTGTTCTCCTTTTGAACAGATTGTGAAGAAGCTAAATTTTGCAGTATGAGATACTACCTTGCGACACTTTTTAGATGGAACAGTAGTCGGAACTACCTCTAGTATTTTGTAGAGATGACCCCCCAAAGTAACAATGACACTACGGGGTCGAGACTCATAAATAGCATGGCATCTCCACATATATGGTTGGCCCAAGAGAACATCATAGACATCCAGTGGGGCAACATCACATAATACCTCATCCTTGAAGGGTTGGATGCCGTATGACAATCGACACTGTTGGCTGACACGAAGATCTCTTCCTTGCTGAAGCGACCTGATGTTGTATGGCTGCGGGTGTGGTGTTGTCGACAATCCCAACTGTTTGATGACCTCTGCTGAGATGAGGTTCTTCTGGCTTTCGATATCAACAATAAAATGCAGCGGGGTCCCCTTCACCCACATCTGTGAATGAAAAAGGTGCTCCCCTTCTTCAGGATCTGTTGGTTCTTCTGGTTGAATTGCTGCGGTCGCGACAATAGTAGTGGGGTCTGTGTCGATGATCTGTCTTTTACCATTATTTTCATAATCATATTCAGAATCAAGGTTTGGCTCCTTATCTTTGATCTCGGCCACCAATGACTGTTTTGAGCGACATTCATCGGTGTTGTGCCAAGGGCTTTTGTGGAACTCACACCATTTTTTGGTGTCCTTCTTTGTCTTCCCGTGACCCTTCTTTTCCTGTGTCTTGGACTAGTTTTTGGGAGACTGTTTGTTCGAGCCGTCTTTTTCATACTTTGGTTGTTGCGGATTTGCAGAATCGAATTCCCGTTTGTTCTGGTGCTTAAATTTCTGCTCAATTTTAACAACATATCGATAAGTAGCACCGAGTGATGAGATGTCTAGAAAATCCATTTTAGTTTGGATGTATCTGTGTAGAGCCCCATGGTATTTCAGAACCAAATGTCGTTCAGAGTCTTTGATACCCAACTTGGTGCGCAAGGTATGGAAGGTATTGGTGAACTCTGGAACTTCTTGGCCCCTCTCTTTCCGCAGTGTGGTCCATCTCATGTATTGGTCCTCATAGTTGCCAATAGGGTAATATTGTTCCTTTACCGCATCCACAAAAAAATCCCAAGTGGGATCGACCCCATATATTCAAGACTCCTCTATGGAACTTTGCTCCCAGTAAGTTTCCCACAAATGTTTGACATGAGGGAGATCTTTAAGGAGTGTGAAGATGATCTTTTCTTTTGTCGGAAACATTGTGAACAGAGAAATAACCTTCTAGCAGAGTTAACCATTTTTCTAGGGATTTCACATCTATCTGTCCTTCAAATACAGGAATATCAAAATTAACTTGTACCTTGAAAGGCAAGGTGCCTCCAAAGTGGCCGCTTGATGAAGATGCACCTGATGCTATCGGCAGGCGTTGAAGGATGTGGGAAAAATTCTCCATCATTTCGTCCCTCTGTCGCGTGAGAGCTTGCTCAAGCAACATATTGATAGGATCGTCTACTCCATCGATTTTATTTTCTTCCACCATTGAGGGTTTCTTGGGTGTGCGAGAGTGATTGTCTTCAAGAGAGACAAGCTCGTGACCCAAATTTCTATACTCGGTCCTTGTCGGGGACATGCACTGAAAAAAAAAATCAAGAGCAGCCTGCTCTGATACCACTGATCCGGATTATTTTCGACAGGAAATGAGATCGGAGATATAATAAATAAATGAACAGAGATATCATAGATATTCAATAATATAACAGAAATGTATCGAAGATGCAACCATAAGCACAGATATACAATAATACAAGATTTATATTAATGAAAGAAATGTACAGAGACTATAAAAATACAGAGTGGAAGACTCGCTAGAATGGTGGCAGCTTATCTCTGAGAAGAGATGTGACGGCTACTCACATTCGCAAGAAGATGATTACAATGAGGATCTGAAGGAATTTTTACAATAAACAGGAATGCCAAAAGTCCTAGACATCCAAAAACCTAACCCTAGGAGATGAAGTGCCAAAAGTTATGTGGGCCCCGTTTGGGTAAGTGAGTACATCAACTTCCCGAGGTCGTAACTTTTGCATACGATCTCCGTTTTAGGCATGCGATAGCTCGTTGGAAAGATATATCCGAGGCCTACAATGCTCGAGACAAAATAGCATCATACATATTAATTTTCAAGAGCAACATACCCAAAAAAACATCATTTAGGGCCTCAAAATGGCCCCGGAAGTTTAGGACTCGAAAAAACTGCTAAAAATAGTAAATTGCCAAAATTGCCAGAAAGCCATTTTGAGCCATTTGGAAAAGGTGGGTGGCCACCGATATCCACCTGGATCAAACAAAGACATAAGGAAGAGAAATTTAAAGGTATGTCTCTCATCTTTTGTTTGGTAGTAAATTCAATGATTAGAGCCTAGGGAAAGCGCCATGTCCTGTCTTGTTTTGTTCTAGATTCGGGTGGATATAGGGAGATTAGTTTATGTATGCATTTACCGATTTATCCTACAACAAAATTGACGACTCCACTGGGGAAAAATTTGTTTTCCTAGTTTTCCTTGTTTTCTTTCTTTGATTGTTTGGTTTCTATTTTCTGAGTCACTGGAAGATTCAACTTGACTCTCTGACAGTTAAAATTCATAGGAAAGCCTTCTTCATTTTTAATTTTTTCCTATTTTGGAAGATTTCCGCACCCTACCAGTTTAGAACAGTGCGGAAACACCGCACCCTGCCCATATCTGGCCCGCTGAAATCAGTGATTTCTGCACTGTGCTAGTCTTCCAGCCTGCATAAATTGTGAAAGAATTTGTAGTTGGTGGTTTTCCCTGCCCAGATTTGTGATATGGTTCTGGGGTGATTTGTTGGATTTGTTTACAATCTGCTAGATAAATTTGAAATTGCTTTGAGCCATCTTTGCTTTGTTTGGTTTTGGAATATTTAGTCTCTTTATATGAGTGTCTTTCAGTTACAAAGCACTGTCTTTTCTTTAGAATTGTTTGGTGAAAGAACTTCTTTTTCTTTTATTGAATAGTTCGTGTTAAAAGAGAAAATTGTTTGGGTTGCTTTGTTTCATGTCTATTTTCTATTGATTTTAGCTATCTTTGAAACAAAAAGTTTTAATTTCTTGCTTTATATTAGATTGGGGCATATTTTCATTTGAAGTAGTGAAATTACATGATCCTTGGCATTTTTGGTCTCGGTGTACAGTCTCTTTTTCTCATTTCTTGAGAATCTTGATATTGATGAGTTTAATATATTTTGGGACATTGTTCATATGGGAATGATAAATTTTTTCTCCTTCTCGTAGCATAGCCTTCATCGAAATGAAAAGATTGCATCTTCATTTCTTTGCATAACTTTCGAGTCGGTCAAAACACCATGTTGTCCATGCCATTTTCCTTTTGAGTAACAATAGCCTTAAAAATAAAGCGCTTATAAAAATTGATTGGAAATTTTTATATTTTCTGGTAGCAAACCTACATTAGATTGGTTGTAGGGATCTGGAATAGGTGTGAAAGATAACTTTATAAAAGTTGTAAACAAACATAGAATCTTGCGTTAGGGAGTGGTGAAATCCACTTATTACATTTTGTTCTGGGAATCCCTTCTAACACAAGGGTCAATCATGAGGTCGCATTGAGACTACCAGAGTTACTTACCCTGCTTTGTTGGTCATGGTGTAGAGATTGTGCATATTATGGGGGTCGCTTGAAGGTATACCCACAATGATGAGTGGAATCCTTTCAAGTTGATTTTGGGCTAGATACCTTGCCTTTGCGTGTGGATCAAACTGTCGACTGTTTCCCTAGGCATCACTGTCATAATTCATAACCTTAGTGGCCTATTTCTTTAGGGTATTTACACAAGGTGATTGTGGAAGGGAAAGTCTTCATAGTACCTAGAATCGACGTTGGCCAAACTCACTTGGGATCCTTGGAGGGTATACCCACGATTATGTGTGGGAGATTGCACCAAGGTGTAAGTCCGTTAAGTAGGTTGTCAACGTAACTTTTCCACACGCTCTATCTCAACTCCTTCTTACTTTGTTCTTGCGACGTTGGATTTCATCACCAAATAGTGTTTTCATTGTGAGAAGGTTTTGTTTGCTTGCTTGCTTACTAGATTTTTAGCGTGTGTTATTTGTTTCCCTAGTGGACTCTATATTGGTTTTTTATTTGATGGCGTCAGTTCCCGAAATGACCAATGAAGGAACCCCTGCTCCAGGGGAACCTTTTGTTTTTCCTTCTTACAAAAGAATTGGTCCTCCTCACATCACTACTTTGAGCCTTCCAGGTCTCACAATTGGACTACCGGTATGGTTGTTTTCCACTCAGGTAGTCCCGAATGAAGTTAGTGCTTCATTTGTAAGCACTTCCCCCCAAGAACATCAACCTCATTTTGATCCTTCACCTTCTTCGCCAGTAATATCTTCTTCACCTTCTTCACCTGTAAGGTCTCCTTCTGTTTCATCTTCTTCGTCGAGTGAAAGATCTAAAGCTAGTAACTTGGTGGATAAGAAGAAGAAAAGGAAGAAGAAGAAGAAGAAAAATAAACAAGGATCCACACTTCCAACCACTGTCGGACATGTTGGAAAGAAACCAGTTACCGTTAATCGTGTTGGGAGTGTTGATGATGTCAAGATCACCCAAACAACCCATAAGCCCAAGTACCCTTGCAGGCTTTGTAAGGTATCCATATTCTTAAATATTTCCCTGGTCTATCCAAGGTTAGAGAAGCATGCTATACACACCCTCACCAACCCATGTTGTCAGCCTCTGAACAACATGTTGATGACCCCCCGTCAACTAGTCAAAATATTGTTGGGAAGAAGAAAAGTACAACCAAGTTGCCATGTATGTTATGCAAAGGGAATCATCTAACTCACCTTTTCCCTCGTATGGACGAAGCCTCGAAATTACTGGAATACATGACCATTTCACCGCCCCAGCTTCTAGCTTCTTATCATAAGCTTTCTCTCAACCCACCTGTAGTTGATGGAATGATCAATTCGGTTTCCTCGCCGGTCAGCCTAGTTGATCAGGTAGTTAATCTGGCCACGTCTTCAGTTGAACTAGTTGACCAAGTGGTTGACCCGATCCCATCCTCGGTCAATCCCACTGTCTCGTTAGAGAGTGAAACCCAAGAGGTCGATTCATTTCAACCCGTTGACCCCATCCTCCCCTTGGAGAATGAAACTCAAGTGGTCAACCTGATCTCATCATCGGTCGATCCTACTCTCTCGCTCGAGAGTAAACCTGATACTACCCACGTTTTTCTTGTTGATACAGACTCTATCGTGTCGGGGGTAATTCCTGCTTCTCCCATGGAACCCCCTCTAAGTAATGAGACCATCCTTTTTAATTGGGGTGTGCTAACTGGACCTCATCTTCTGATCTGAAATCGGATCCAAAAGCCTGTCAGGGCATGAAAAATGCTCAAAAAATGAAAGTGCTTAGAATCCAATGAAACCAACACCATTGCATCCTTCTCGTCTTCCTGATTCCGGTGGTATAATTTTTTTGTCAAACGGAGTCCGTATGAAGAAGATATCGCATTCTGTCCGCCAAGCCAAACAGGCAAAATTTTGGATGTTGACTGTACCTGTCCGTACAGTCCGTACAAGACACGTGTCAGTCCATACAAGACACGTGGCAGGTTCGTACGCTGACATGTGGCAGATTTCGTACAGGACACGTGGCGGCTCCAAAGCATGAAACATGTCAGGCTGATTTGGCATTTTCGGCGCGCAGTTGGACCAATCCTAAAGTGACATGTGTCACCACTGGAAGGGTGACACGTGGCATGGATGACATCAGTAGCCTACGTGTCAGTTGATGATGTGGCATATGAAGGATGACATGGCTCGGATGACGCGACAACCTTATGATGACGTGGCAGATGACTTGGGCGAATCACATTGTGACACATGGCATGCATTGGTTGGATGTAAAGGTGCCACGTGGCCCAATCATGGGTTTCCACGTGGCACCCCGGGTTTAGCCAATGAGGGCTATGCCAAAATTTTTTTGGGCCCGGGGGATTCGAACCCCGGACCTCCCACTATGCCAAAGTCTCCGCCAATTCCGAGTTGCCAACGCGCCACCACATGGTACTTGGTATACGTTTGGGAAAAATAGTATTTGAATTATGTTAAAGGTTTGGCCGGTGGGAAAAGGGCCGGGGCCTAAGCCCCAGCCCTTGGTGCACACCCACACGACCGCGACGTTAGAACCAGGAGTGCGGGTATTGACCATGGTGGAGTTGGCCCAGGCGCGGTTACAATGGATGGTGCAGTTCCAACAGACAGTTACCATGTAAACGGTTTGTATTGCGGTTGCAAAGGTTTACAAATGGTTATAATGTTAGCCCGAGGTCTTGTGACCACTCCACCATACGACCTTATGCCAATGTGTGCGAGGGCTAGGGGCTAGCGCTTGGCCCTATGGTGCCCATGTGACCATTTGAAGGGGGCACGCGCCCAGGCTAAGGGGTTTAGCCCATTATATAACTATATTATATGGTTTAAAGTGGTTTTATAACCATTTTTTGGTTAATTAATGTAATTAACTCATAATTGGGAGTTATTGGGTTTTTTTAGAGCCTAATTTTTGAGAGGAAGTTGGGGATAAGCAACCAACTTTCTCACTATTTAACCAAGGCCATTTTGAGGCCAAAGGGGAGCTTTTGAACAGATTTTGGATGGTTTTTGGAGAGCAGAGATGCTGAGGCAAAGCCAAGTCAAAGCCAGTTTGAGGCAGGGAAGCTGTTGAGGAGGAGATGTTGTCGGACGATTTCTGAGAGCTCGGGACATCCGTTTCAGGTGTCGTAAGTTGTGCAAGATTCTAGAGATTTGGGAAAACATGACCAGATCAGTCTGGAAGCCATTCAACATTGTAATGATGTACCATTAAGATTTTTAAAATAAATAAAGAAGCCTCCCCCATAGAGAAAAGGCCAGGAGATGTAGGCAAAGTTGTGCCGAACTTTGTTATCAACCTGTGCATTATGGTTTACTGTTTTTCATTGCATTTCAGATTTGCAAATATGTTAATGGCTCTGTAATTCATTCTCTTTTCTCGTTCCTTCGTTAAGTTTCCCAATGGTTAATTAATGCATGCAAATAAAAAAAACTCAACCATAAGTCATTTCGAAAAATCCTGACGGATCAAGTGGTATCAGAGCTAGTTGATGTTTGGATTTGAGTTTTGCATGTTAACCAGGGAAAAGCTGCAGCGTGGTGAAGGCGATCTTGTTGCAGAGGATCCATTAATTGGATTGAGAAGAAGAGCTTCTCACAACAAGAAGATGGCGGTGAAAGAAGGGATTTCTCAAGATGAGAAAGATTTCCGAAAAACATTCTTTGCCATGTCGGAGATGGTGCAAGTTTTGTACGAAGATTACTTGGAACGGAAGCGTCCAGTTTTGGGTAATTCTTCAAAGGGAAAAAGTGAAGAGGAAGAGGACCAGCCTCATATTCCTCCTTCACCTCCATCAACACCTCTTTCTTCTCCTTCTTCTTCAAGTTCAAGTTCTAAATCTAGTGAAAAGAAAAATGTGCATAAAAATAAACATGAAATGCCATTGTTAAAACTTGATGTAAAATTTGAGTTGCCCATATATGATGGTGAAGTGAATGCAGAGAAGCTTGATAACTAGATCAGACAGATGGAGGCATACTGTAGTGTGCAACAGATCAAGGAGGAGGTCACACAAATCCAGTTGGCATCGTTGAGACTTGCAGGTACAACTCTTATCTGGTGGCAAAGCAAGTTGAAAAAAGGAACACAAAATGTGGGTGTTGTATTTCCATCATGGAAGGATTTCATTTCTGCACTTAGGAAAAAATTCTATCCTTTGGGTTATAAAGAAAAAGAAATCATTGAATGGCAATCTTTAAAACTAAGAAAAGGACAAACAGTGCAAGAATACACCGATGGATTTCGAAAAATGGCATTAATGTTAGACATTCCTTTACAAACACAAGAAACCCTTATGAAGTATATAGGAGGTTTGCCTGTGCATATTAGAAACACTATTTTCATGTTTGGACCCACTAACCTTGATGAAATTTCGGTTCAAGCTACGTATATTGAAGCAGGGAAGGCAGGTGTGTCAGGGGAATCGCCGTCTTTGAGGAAAGAGGACAAGAGGAAATGGCATGGCAATGGCAAGAAGGCAAATGTAGTGTCAAAGAAGGATGGAAAACCCTCTTGCAAGCATTGCAAGAAAGAAGGACATGATGAGGAGAAATGTTGGCAGTTGCATCCCGAGAAGAGGCCAAAGTGGTTCAAAGGAAAGAAGGGAATGCAAACAGTGGCGATGACATCAAAACCCATAGAATTGGGATCAGATTCAGGTGATGAAAAGATCTCATTGGTTGGTATGACAGGTAAACATGGTGAAGATATTGATTGTAGAAGCAAGTTGTTTCATATAAGAGTAATCATGCGACACACTAAGGTAGA
>ML805428.1:64916-82073 GCA_009831015.1 Picea engelmannii
AGCATGCATGTGTAGTCTTATCTTGATTGCAGGAAGCTTTGTAGAAGGGGCAGCAGCAACAAGGAAATAGAAGGCTCAACGGAGGATCTACTTCAAGCATCGTTAAAAAGGTGAGTTGATTCTTCCATTGTTTGCTCGAAAAGAGGTTGAGATTTTGGGTAGAAGGTTAAAAGTTAAATCTTAAGGGTCATTTTCTGCGTATAAGTTTAGAGCCCTAGCTTATTAGTCCGTAGGGTAGAATACCCAACAACAGGTGTGTTCCAAAATCGGATCTAGAAGCCTGTCAGGGCATGAAAAATGCTCAAAAATGAAAGTGCTCGGAATCCAACGAAACCAACACCATTGCATCCGGCTCGTCTTCCTGATTCTGGTGGTATAATTTTTTTGTCAAACGGAGTCCGTATGAAGAAGATATCGCATTCTGTCTGCCAAGCCAAACAGGCAAAATTTTGGATGCTGACTGTACCTGTCTGTACAGTCCGTATAGGACACGTGTCAGTCCTTATAGGACACGTGGCAGGTCCATATGATGACACGTGGTAGATTCCGTACAGGACACGTGGTGTCTCCAGAGCGTGACACGTGTCAGGATGATTTGGCATTTTTGACGCGCAGTTGGACCAATCCTAAAGTGACACGTGTCACCACTGGAAGGGTGACACGTGGCACGGATGACATCAACAGCCTACGTGTCAGTTGATGACGTGGTGTATGGAGGATGATGTGGCTCGGATGACGCGACGACTGTACGATGACGTGGCAGATGACTTGGGCAAATCACATTGCGACACGTGGAATGCATTGGTTGGATGTAAAGGTGCCACGTGGACCAATCATGGGTTTCCACGTGGAACCCTGGGTTTAGACAATTAGGGCTATGCCAAAAAGTTTTTGGGCCCAGGGGATTCGAACCCCGGACCTCCCACTATGCCAAAGTCTCCGCCAATTCCGAGTTGCCAATGCGCCACCACATGGTACTTGGTATACGTTTGGGAAAAATAGTATTTGAATTATGTTAAAGGTTTGGCCGGCGGGAAAAGGGCCGGGGCCTAAGCCCCAGCCCTCAGCGCACACCCACACGACCGCGACGTTAGAACCAAGAGCGCGAGTATTGACCATGGTGGAGTTGGCCCAGGCATGGTTACAATGGATGGCGCGGTTCCAACAGACAGTTACCATGTAAACGGTTTGTATTGCGGTTGCAAAGGTTTACAAATGGTTATAATGTTAGCCCGAGGTCTTGTGACCACTCCACCATACGACCTTATGCCAATGTGTGCGAGGGCTAGGGGCCAGCGCTTAGCCCTTTGGGCTAGCGCTTGGCCCTATGGTGCCCATGTGACCATTTGAAGGGGGTGCGTGCCCAGGCTAAGGGTATTAGCCCATTATATAACTATATTATATGGTTTAAAGTGGTTTTATAACCATTTTTTGGTTAATTAATGTAATTAACTCATAATTGGGAGTTATTGGGTTTTTTTAGAGCCTAATTTTTTTGAGGAATTTGGGGATAAGCAACCAACTTTCTCACTATTTAACCAAGGCCATTTTGAGGCCAAAGGGGAGCTTTTGGATAGCTTTTGGATGGTTTTTGGAGAGCAGAGATGCTGAGGCAAAGCCAAGTCAAAGCCAGTTTGAGGCAGGGAAGCTGTTGAGGAGGAGATGCTGTCGGACGATTTCTGAGAACTCGGGACATCCGTTTCAGGTGCCGTAAGTTGTGCAAGATTTTAGAGATTTGGGCGAACATGATCAGATCAGTCTGGAAGCCATTCGACATTGTAATGATGTACCATTAAGCTTTCGAAAAGAAATAAAGAAGCCTCCCCCACAGAGAAAAGGCCCAAATACGTAGGCAAAGTTGTGCCGAACTCTGTTATCAACCTGTGCATTATGGTTTGTTGTTTTTCATTGCATTTCAGATTTGCAAATATGTTAATGGATGTGTAATTCATTCTCTTTTCTCGTTCCTTCGTTAAGTTTCCCAATGGTTAATTAATGCATGCAAATAAAAAAAACTCAACCATAAGTCATTTCGAAAAATCCTGACGGATCATCTTCCTTCTCACATTCCTTTTCAAATTACAATACAGGTTTGTGGTCAGGACATTCCTCAGATGCTGATAGATGAATGTGGATCCATTAGTATTTTATCTTCTCTTGCTTGGCAAGATTTGGGTTGTCCTCAACTTTCTCCAGTTACACAGAATCTGTTAGCTTTTAATAGAAGAACCAGTCAACCTTTAGGGACCCTTCCTCAGTTTCTTATAACTTTGGGAGGGAAATCTGTCTTTATTGATGTCATGGTAGTCCAAGACCCCTTAGATTTTTCTTTACTCCTTGGGAGGGATTATGTCCATGCCATGAAAGCTATTGTGTCCACTCTTTTTCGTGTGATATATTTCCCTCACGATGGAAGAATTGTGACCTTCGATCAACTTTCATTCATCGGTCCTGACTGGATTACCTCCCTAAATGGTTCATATATGCGAACGATATCGCCCCTGCCACAATTCAATTATGTGGTTTTGTCTCCCATGCCTTTAGTTTCTGATGCAGATGAGCCTCTCACTGTAAGCTCACTCCCTTATGAATTGGATCTGGTAGTTGACATGGCAATCTCTTCGGTAGGGCTATTGGAGCCTAACCTCCTTACCCCTCTCGCAACCCTCGACATGTGTTCCTTCCAGAGTGTGTTTCTTCCATCGAGTGAAGATATCTTGGAGGCCATGATCAAGTTTTGTCCCTTAACATGGTGCTCCTCTATAACACTGTCCTTTTGGAAGCCGTGATCAAGAAGAAGCCTCGAGCGTGATTTTCTGATTTCAAGATCCTTAAAAAATGAAACCAGCTTTGAGCATAGTTTTCTTCTTTGAAGTTAATTAAAAAATGAACCCAGCTATGAGGATAATTTTTTCATCTCTGTAGCAACCTCGTTAAAAAATGAAACAGAGGTTATGAGCATAGTTCCTGTTTCCGTGTCAAGCTCATTAAAAAATGAAACAGTGGTCCGAGGATTATACCTAGAGTCACGATCATAGTTCTTCTCCTGTGTCAAGCTCGTTAAAAAATGAAATAGTTTCCCCCCTCTCTTTTTGAGTCAAGTCGTTCGTCTAGAATTTGAAGTTTCATTTCATCCACCTGTGCCATTGGGCGAAACGAAGCTTGGGGGGAAATACTTTCAACTTCTGGACTTCTTGCTGAAGTAGAGCCACTAGTTTCTTAAACTAGGGGCTAAGTACCAACCATCCCTGTGTAATGCATTGGGAAGTCCAAGCATAGTTTTCTATGGTTCAAGCTTGTGTAAAAATGAAACCAGGTCCAAGCATAGTTTTATTTTGTTTTAAGGCTTGCGTAAAAATGAAAACAATCCTGAGCTTAGTCATTGTTGTTTCTCATGCTCGTAAATACATGAGAATAAGTTACCGAGCTCAGTATTTGTTATTTCTCGTGCTCGTAAATCAATGAGAATGTAACCAAGTATACTTTTATCACTTTTTTGGACTCGTAAAGGTTATACAAAAAATGAAGCCTCTAGAGTTCCCTTTAAGCTCTTTTCAGACTCTCTAAACATGAAAAGATTGCCGAGCGACCTTGTTCTTTTCACGCTCATAAAAGTATTTGAAGAAAACATTTGATGGGTGATAGTTTATCACTTTTTTGGTCCTATCGAACTACTTTACGAAAAAGGAACTGGGAGAGTTCTCTTTAAGTGTTTTTCATACTCTCAAAATATGGAAAACCCCCGAGTTTTCTATCTTTGGACTCGTTAAACAAACATCGAAAGACCCACATGGGACCAAACCAATCCTTCTTAGGGTTCATTAAACATTGTTTGAGGGACTCGTCTGAAGGATGAGCTTGCATTACAAGCATATGTTATCCTCCTCAATCTTATGTAAAAACAAAGAGGTACTCACCAAAAATTGCGGGGGAAAAATTGGGAAAGAAATGTGTCTAAACCTGTATTTTATGGAAGAGTCACTTTTGAACATGACACCCTTTCACTCGGCTTGTGTCTAGGTTGGAAAAATCGCTTGTCTCTTGATCATACTCCTTTATAATATTACAAATTGGTCTATGATCCTTTTTGTTGAGTCAGTGTTTCCAAGACAGTTGTCGTGTCATCAATATGTTCAAAGAGAAGTTCAACCCTGAAAGCCTCCTATCGCATCAGCCATTCTACATCCTTAAGCCTTCTATTGCATCGACCATCCCTGAGTCAATCCTTAATCACTGGTTACTCTGATCTACTTCAAATCTTGTTACCCATTTCGTGTCATTGATGGGGGATACATTAAGGCCCTCCTTTGATGAGTCTTTTCCTGTCAACTTCAACTCATTATCCATGAATTAGACTTAGAAACCAATTGGTACCTTGGAACTTTCATGCCTCAATGGTAGGTTTCCTCGCTTTCGACAACGGGTTTTCATTATTGACCTTTGATCGAGATATTCCGCCGAGTGTTTGACTCCAGCTCATTAATTCACATTCATTGGATTGTAATAGAGTAACTTGGGAGTCATTGACATTAATGGTGATTTCCCTCGCAATTGTTAATGGTTCTGATCATTGATCGGTAATCAATTGGTTTCTACCATGTTCAACTTCAACACATGTATTCACATGGTTAGATTCGTACTATAGAGTGGTGGAGATAAAGACCCTGAATCTATTCTCATAGATTTAGGTTGAGTTGGAGTATATTTAGTTTGTACTGTTGCATAGATCCACATTGTATGTCTCGTGTCTATGTTCAAATTTGAGTCTTTAACACATATATCCACAATGTATTTTTGGTGGCTATGTTCAGATTTGAGTCATAATGGCATGGATCCACAATGTATGTTTGGTGGCCATGATCTGTATTAATTGACATGGATCTTTTCATGTCGACATTTATGCTTTGATTCATTTGTATTTTGAGTATGGGAATGCCTACCTCAGTGATGATATATTATTGTACTGCATTTCCTTGTTTGTTGGCAAGTTTTCGACCGACTGTTCCTTGTTCCCTACACACATTCGACAAAGTATTTCAGTTATCACTTTGTTCTAACTTCATACTTTGGGGGGCTCTTTGTTACACATTATTTTTGTCATCCCTATGACTGTTAATGATGTAAGCCTATCTGTTTCCTTCAGAGGGGTCAGTAGACTGAATTCCTAAAGAAAGAAGGGAGAAGAACTTTTCCTGAGAGAAGAAGTTGTGTTTTCCTTTGTAAAAACCCTATTTTGGAGGATTTTCGTGGGCTGCACCATAGCTAGGGTGCGGAAATGCCCGATTTTTGCAGGCTGCACTATAGTTAGGGCACGAAGTTTCCATAGACTGCACTATAGCCAGGTCGTGGCGGCCTTCGTACATGGGAAAAATGAGCATTTTCTCGATGCTTATAGAAGGAGAAGCTTCTATGGTGAGGTGGCCTTCGAATGGTTTGGATATTACTCGCTTTCATGATTTAGTGGGATCATCCTAACCTCCTTAGCTTATCCTCTTCATCTTATAAAAGGAGAGGATCTCTCATGGAGAAAGTTAGCTTGATTGAGTTGAATTTGGCTTGAGATTGTTAGCTTGGTATGATTGGCTTTGAGCTTTGCTTTGTCAAGATAAATTGTGAGTAGCTATCAGATCCATGGTATCAGAATCTTTGGAGCAAGAAGTATGTGGGAAGCAAGGAATTGTTGGAAGGAACCTTATGACATCAAGGCATCCAATTGTAATCTCTCTTCCTATTATTTAATGTAATATAGTGGCATGTTTATTTCCCATAGAATTATCTTATTTTATTGCATAATTCCTTGATCATATACATAGGTTGTCATTGAATATACTCTCTCTGGTTTCACTTTGATTGGTTTGTGTCTCACTGCAGGATCAGTATCACAAGAGCACCAGAACAAAATAGGAACAACAAAGACATAAGGAAGCGGCATTTAAAGGTATCTCTCTCATATTTTGTTTGGTAGTAAATTCGATGATTAGAGCCTAGGGAAAGTGCCATGTCCTATGTTGTTTTGTTCTAGATCCAGGTGGATATAGGGAGATTAGTTTATGTCCACATTTACCGATTTATCCTACAACATCATCATGTGAACCTTCTTTTTTTGTGGCTTGGACTGGTTTTCAGGAGACTAGTTGTTGCAGATTTGTAGACCCAAACTCCCGTTTGTTCTGGTGCTTATATTTTTTCTTGATTTTTACAACATATCGATAAGCAACACCAAGTGATGAGATGTCCATAAAATCCATTTCAGTTTGGATGTATCTATGTAGAGCCCCATGGTATTTCAAAACCAAGTGTCTTTCAGAGTCTTTGATGCCCAACTTGGTGCACAAGGTGTGGAAGATATTGGTGAAATCTTGAACTGCTTGTCCGCTCTCTTGCTACAATGTGGTCCATCTCACGTACCGTTCCTTATAGTTTCCAACATGTTAATATTGTTACTTTACCGCATCCACAAAAAAATCCCAAGTGGGCTCAACCCCATATATTCCAGAATCCTATGTGGAACTTTTCTCCTAGTAAGTTTCCCACCAATGTTTGACATGGGGGAGATATTTAAGGAGTGCGAAGGTGATCTTTTCCCTGTAGAAAAAATTATGAACAGAGAAATAACCTTATGAAAATTTAACCATTTGTCTAGGGTATCTGCATTTATTCGACTTTCAAATACGAGAATATCAAAATTAACCTGTACCTTGAAAGGAGAGGTGCTTCCAAAGTGGTTGTTTGATGAAGATGTGCCTGTTTCTATCGACATGCATTGAAAAATGTGGGAAAAATTCTCCATCATTTCGTCCCTCTGTCACGTGAGAGCTTGCTCAAGCAACATATTTATAGGACCGTTTTCTCTGTCATTTTTCTTTTCTTCCGCCATGGAGGGTTTCTTGGGTGTGCGAAAGCGATTATCTTCAAGAGAGACAATATCAAGACCGAACTTGCTATACTCGGACCTCGTCGGGGACATGCACTGAAAAAATGATCAAGAGAAACCTACTCTGATACCACTGATCCAGATTATTTTCAGCACGAAATGATAACGGAGATGTAATAAAGAAATGCACATAGATATCACATATATCCAATAATATCACATAAATGTATCAGATATGCAACCATAAACACAAAAATATAGTAATACATGATTTCTATTAATGAAAGAAATGTAGAGAGACTGTAAAAATACAAAGTGGAAGACTCGCTAGAATGGTGGCAGCTTATCTCTGAGAAGAGATGTGACAAATACTCGCATTCGCAAGAACATGATTAGAATGAGGCTCTGAAAGCATTTTTACTATAAAGAAGAATGTCAAAAACCCTAGACATCCAAAAACCTAACCCTAGGAGATGAAGCGCCAAAAGTCATGTGGGCCCCGTCGGGGTAAATTGGTACATCGATTTCCTGGGGCCGTGCCATAACTTTGGCATACTATCTCCGTTTGACATATATGATACATCGTTAGAAAGATATATCCGAGGAAAACAACTGTTGGGAAAATTGTGCATATATTATTCAAATGCCCAAAAAACTTCGTTTAGGGCCTCAAAACGGCTCTGAAGTTCAGGACCCAAAAAACTGCCAAATATAGTAAATTACCAAAATTGCCAGAAAACTATTTTGAGCCAGTTGGAGAAGGTGGGTGGCCACCAATATCCACTGGATCAATTCTCCCTCCTTAGGAAACAATGGTCTTCATTGCGTTGAGTGCCCGAGGGAGAGGAAAAGTGTTTGCTGAATCTGCATCTTGATGAGTTGCTTCCCTTGTTGGGGAAGTTTCGCTACTTAGCTTGTTGAAGGTTGTCACAAACATGTGGCTAGAAGGGTTGGAACTTTTTAACTAGTCTGGCTACATGAGATGCCTGTGTGCAGAAGGAATCTTTACACTTTTTTGCAATCTTGTTGACCTGCTTCTGTTGGATAGAAGGTGCTTGGGCCGAGGTTGTAGTAGTTGCAGTATCCTTTTGTTCATGATTTGAATAGATTGTGAAGAAGCTGAATTTTGTAGTATGAGATACTACCTTGCGGCAATGTTTAGGTGGGACAGTAGTTGGAAATACCTATAGCATTATGTAGAGATGATCCCCCAAAGTAACAATGACACTACGGGGTCAAGACTCATAAACAATATGGTGCTTCCACATATATGGTTGGCCCAAGAGAACATCACATACATCAAATGGTTCAACATCACATAATACCTCATCCTTGAAGGGATGGATGCTGTATGACAATTGACACTGCTGGATGACATGAAGATCTCGTCCTTGGTGAATCCATTCGATGATGTATGGTTGCGGGTGTGGTGTTGTCATAAATCCTAGATGTTTGATGACCTCTGCTAAGATGAGGTTCTTCTGGCTTCTGCTATCAACAATAAAATGCAATAGGGTCCCCTTCACCCACATTTGTGAATAAAAAAGGTGCTCCCCCTCTTTAGGATCCATTGGTTCTTCTGGTTGAATTGTTGCGGTCATGAAAATAGCAGTGGGGTCTACGTCGATGATTTGTCTTTTACCAGTATTTTCATAATCAGATTCTTTATTAGGGTTCGGCTCTTTGTCTTTGATCTCGACCACCAATAACTATTTCGAGCAATATTAATCGGTGTTGTGCCAGAGGATTTTTTGGAAATCACACCATTTTCCGGTGTCCTTCTTTGTCTTCCCGTGACCCTTCTTTTCCCGTGGCTTAGACTAGTTTTTGGGAGACTGTTTGTTAGGGCCGTTTTTTTCATACTTTGGTTGTTTCGGATTTGCATACTCAGACTCCCTTTTTTTTTTTCTGGTGCTTAAATTTCTTTTCTATTTTAACAACATATCGATAAGCAACACCGAGTGATGAGATGTCCAGAAAATCCATTTCAGTTTGGATGTATCTGTGTAAAGCCCCATGGTATTTCAGAACCAAGTGTCGTTCGAAGTCTTTGATACCCAACTTGGTGCGCAAGGTGTAGAAGATATTGGTGAACTTTGGAACTTCTTGGCCCCTCTCTTTCCGCAGTGTGGTCCATCTCATGTACTAGTCCTCATAGTTTCCAAAAGGGTAATATTGTTCCTTTACCGCATCCACAAAAAAATCCCAAGTGGGCTCGACCCCATATATTCCAGACTCCTTTGTGGAAATTTTCTCCCAATAAGTTTCCCACCAATGTTTGAAATGGGGGAGAGATTTAAGGAGTGTGGAGGTGATCTTTTCGCTCTCAGAAAAATTATGAACAGAGAAATAACCTTCTAACAGATTTAACCATTTGTCTAGGGCATCCGCCTCTATCTGTACTTCAAATACGGGAATATCAAAATTAACCTGTACCTTGAAAGGACAGGTGATTCCAAAGTGGTTTTTTGATGAATATGCACCTGGTTCTATCGCCAGACATTTAAGGATGTGGGAAAAATTCTCCATCATTTCGTCCCTCTGTCACCTGAGAGCTTGCTCAAGCAACATATTTATAGGATTTTCTGCTCCGTCATTTTTCTTTTCTTCTACCATGGAGGGTTTCTTGGGCTTGCAAGAGCGATTGTCTTCATGAGACACAAGATCGAGACCCAACTTGCTATACTCAGACCTTGTCGGGGACATGCACTGAAAAAATGATCAAGAGAAGCCTGCTCTGATACCACTGATCCATATTATTTTTGGCACGAAATGATAGCAGAGATGTAATAAAGAAATGCACAACGATATCGAGGATATCCAATAATATAAAAAACATGTATCATAGATGCAACCATAAACACAAAAATACAATAATGCACGATTTCTATTAATGAAAGAAATGTACAGAGACTATAAAAATATAGAGTGGAAGACTCGCTAGAATGGTGGTAACTTATCTCATAGAAGAGATCCGATGACTACTCACATTCTAAAAAAAATGATTAGAATGAGGCTCTAAAATCCTTTTTACAATAAATAGGAATGTGAAAAACCCTATACATCCAAAAACCTAACCCTAGAAGATGAAGCGCCAAAATTCATGTGGGCCCCCTCGAGGTAAATTGGTACATCAATTTCCCGGGGTCATAACTTTGGCATACTATCTCTGTTTGACACATGTTGGCACAGGGGTAGACCTAGAGTTCAACGTTTCAACAAGACACCAACAAAACCCTAACTACCAGCCCTTTCGAAAACACTTACGAAGTAGGTGAAGTCTCACCCGAGGTAGAGGCAGGGGGGTTACAGGACTCATGTGTCTGTAACCAAGCTGGGACACAGATCTATGATTAAAATTACTTTGCAGAGTACTTAAGAACCACATGCATTAGTTTATAAACTTTATTCACATCTCAAAACAAACCCTAAGGATAGATTGGCACAATAAAAATGATAAAATACACATCGCACTTAGCATCATAAGTTAGATCTAGCATATTCAACATAAATAAAGAACTAAACATTCATAGATCTATCTATCATACATAACGATCAATGCACTAAGCATACCCACAACATAAACATCATAGAAAAAATAAAACCATCAACACATGATATACGTGGTTCACCCCAGTGTGGGGCTACGTCCACAAACTGCTTCTTATTATTTATTAGGATTTAATCTCTTACAGTCATCTGCTCCTGTGCACTAAGCCGCAAAGCCAAGATTCGCATCAGACATGTGATCTGTGCACTAAGCACCAGATCCACCTTCCCAAAATAAGGTCAAGGCACATGGCCAACTTCTCTATCAATCACAGAGCCTTACATACAAATTCTGTTGCACTAAGGAACCCAAAACTACTTGCACTTAGCCTTGCAAGCTATCGACCTCTCTTCTACATTACATTCTTACTTATTTATACTTTTACATTTACAAAAAGGCCTAATCATGGGTAAACCCATGGGCCGACATCCCATAACCCATTATCCATGATCCATGATCCCAGGTCTGCTTGAGCGCTCCTTCCTCGATCAGTGCATCGAAGTCCAAAAAGTGGTCAAACGTGACTAAGATTTCCTCAAAACTTGGTCGAGGGCCAACAAGCCGCCAACACTTACCTATGACTCATCCCAAGTCACTCAGATCTGGGCAGTGCTGCTTCGAAGGCCTTGAGCTTATCTCAAGCTGCCTTGACTTGCTGCTTCGCCTGAGCCTCTTTCTCAATGAGCTCTTGGATCATTTGCTCTGTAACAGGCCCTTCTAGGTGATGTTCCAGTATCGCAACCACTTGGTCTAGTTGCGAGCCTTATCCTTCGATCTCTTCAAACACCGTGTAGGCTTCATCCTGCACCAGTTGTAGCCTCTGTGTGACTTCCATTACTCTACCTTGGATGGCAGTAATCTACTGCTGGACGACGCATTGTTCTTGATATCTCTTCATTCTCTTGACTGTAGTAAGTAACTTCATCTACACCTGTACTGATAGTGCCTGCTGCTGTGCCTCCTGTAGTTGCGCTTCTAGTTTCCTCAGCTCTGGATCTTCTGTGAGACGTTCATGAGTATGCACACTTCTATTGCTCAGCTTCTTGCATTCTGAAGCGAGGGCCCTTATTCTTACAACTGCATTCCTAAAGGCTTCCTCCTTTTGATCACACACTTCTTGCGAAGTGCTCGATACTGCTTGAATCTCCAACTCCATTATCCTTGCTTGAAGTCAATGGATGGCCTCAATGAGATTCACCAATTGAACCTCGAATAACTGATGTTCCTCCTATGCCAAGCCTGGCATAGAGAGAAGTGCTTTTCTCACTGCTTCTTTGACCACAACCTGCTCTATGAGGAACTGGTCCTTTTCCCTCTGTATCTTCTCTTTGTCCTCCTCGAGCAACGCCCAAAACTCATCTTTCTCATTTTCATAAGTGGTTACATAGTACCGCGCAACTCGTAGTTTCTCTAAGACTTCCATTTTCTCTTTCTTCAGGGATTCTGTAGCCTTTTCCTTTTCTTGTTGAAATTTATTAAGTTGAGCCTTTGTTGCATCTGCTAATCTTCTCAACTGGGCAGGCTCATCTCCCAATTATGCAATCTCCGACAAGGAAGGTGCAGTAGGTACCGCACGAATAACTTGAATACCTCACTGTATCTCCTTCAGCTCCTTCTCGACCCTTACATATAACACTTCCTACTTTTCTCCATATACATGTCCTCCATCGCTCCCCAGACTAGACCGATATCATCCTCTATGAGCGTATCCTCTAGATGGGGATTACTGGCATGACTCTTCTTTCTTGCCGAGGGTTTGTACGGAGAAAACTTCTTCTTCTTCGGTGTTTCTATCTTAGTAGGGGGATCCTTTGACGATGTAGCTTCGCCTTCTCCTTGATTTTCTCCTTCATCCCCTCCTCCTTCATTTACTTTGTCTCCTCCTCCTGCAGGTGAGCCAGATCCATTTTCTTCACAGGCACTGTCTTCCTCATTAGTCTTTACATCCTGGACTTACTCCTTTTTCTTTTTCTTCTTCGCACTGGTCTGTTCGACATGCTCGACCGAAGTGACCAAGGGGCTTCCTATGATATCAGTGTCAGAGAGTTCTGCATCTGCAACCAGTAGAAGGAACTCCTTCGACCATTCCTTGGTGATCTGATCCATGTCTTCGTCGATCAACTTATAGTAAGACTATAACTCTTCCTTTCTCTCATCCCTGCATGCAGTGATATAAATAAAATGCAGATCTGCACAGAACTTGGCTATCAATCTGTACTGGTGCAAGGTGCGTGGTGTCATGCACGTAAATGACTCTATGGAAATATTTAGTTGCTGATAGTAGGCATGGAACACTGTGTTTGACTGCCATTGCTTCGACATGTCATCTGTGTACCACAATGTAGAAAATATAGCTGCCAATGGCTACAATGGTTCAATTTCTGGAAAATATGCTCCCTCAGGCATTTTCCAAGTGACAAATGAAATCAACACAAGTAGCCATCTGAAGTGGAACTCGTATCCTTGATCCTACGCTTCACGACAGTCTTTCTCAAGCTTGTTGATGAGGTAACTCACCCAATTCATCTGCATCCCCTCCAAGCATTTTTCTGCGAGGTACACCACGAACCCAGTGACCTACCTAGGGATATTCTTTCTTACAAGATTGCCAACTGTTGGAGCCGCCTTTGTTTTTTCTAGCCCATCACAAATTTCATTTTTTATGCTCGAAATCGAAATATGGTTTTTGTATTTTCCGTCTGTGGTTTCAAAATCTCTGAAGCTTTATCATGCAAACAACGATGATTTTTGTACTCTCAAGGTGATTCCTACCTTTCGTAAAAATATTTCCTCTTTTGTTCTACCTCGGGATCTCGTAGGTTAGATGCTATAAATCACGTAGTTCACACATCCCGAGCAACGAAACGATGAAATCGTTTTAATTTTTCACCCAGGGCAGTAATGGGAGTAAATTTTTCCTAAACCATGATTAAACGTCATCGGGTTTTCGCACCTCGGCATTCACCAAATACAAAAGTTTATTGTCGTAGCCCCGATAGCCGAGAACATGAGGTCCTTATTTCAGTAACCCGTGTCAAGGTTAAAAGTAAAAGATAAACCATGGTAAAAGTTTTGTCGGAAATTTGCCACTTGGCATTTTCTTTTTTAAAAGTTACACCGTCTAAACCCCGACTCGCGAAATCACGATAAGGATATAAACGTAATTAATTAATCACTTAATCCAAGTTTATCTTCCCTTTTTAATTAAGTCGTATTATCGTGATCTCGCGGTTTCGCAACTCGGCATGCAAACTTCCCGAAAACTTACTTTCGAAGCTCCGAGTCACGATACGACGAATCTAAATAATTACAAAATTAATTAAGCTCCTAATCATAATTATGTTTTTATTAATCAAAATCAATCATCACATTTTCGGGTGTTAGAGGTTCAAAAGGTTAAAGCAAATTTCCCGATACAATGAGTGGCGAAAGATTAATTAACATATGTAAAACCAGATTAATTAAGATAAATCAATACATATCCCGTGTTTCGATGCTTCCACAATTTAGGAGGTAGCATTATTCCTTCCATACGCCAGCTGACATTCCAAACCGCCAAAATTTATGACATTAATGAGGAAATAGGGCAAATCGATGAATAAGGATCGGATTTTTATGGCAAAATTTATTTCTAAAACATGATTTGACAGACCTGTTCTGAAAGGTACTGAGTTTTCAAATATATATAAGAGCGGTTAGGCATTATAGAAAATTCATTTCTACATTACGCAGAGCACATTTTCTCGTTGAGCTAACTTCTGTATGTATACGTATTTTTATCGCAGAAGAGATAAAACAAGATCTCCCGTCATGGCCCCCCGAAAAGAATCCAAAGCCAGTATTGAGGTTTTGGGACAAGGCTCGGACAACGTTGTTGATACTTCACCTCGAAGTGTCGAATTTGTCCCGAACTGGTCTTTCATTTCCGATGTTTTGCAAGCTGAATTGGTGGATTATTCCGATGATTCCAGCAACAATGAAAAATATGATATAACCACCAAGTATAAGATCGTCATCCAATCCGGAATGCACAAAGTAGCAGCCAAGCCACGGCTACTGCCATATTATGATATGGTCCAATGGGCATTAGACCATGTGGACATACCAACCAGAACCATCATGAGTGAGTGGAAGGTCACTGTCGGGACTTTTCGGCCTGAACATCTGCAAGCCATGTATAAGTTTCCCACAACGTCCGACTTTACATATGGTGCCGAATTCTTAGATGAATTCAAATAGAAGGAATGTGTGTAGTATGATAAAATTGTGTCTAGCTTAATAAAAGATTGGGTTTCATGCTCTGCGAAGTTTAGGGCAGAAAGTCATGGTGTATATTCAATAGCTTCTTTAGAACCGCAGTACAAGTATGTAGCCATGATGACATGAAGATTATACGGGAGAGAGGACACCTCACGTTTCTTTCTTCCATGGGTACCTCTAATGTTTCGAGTCACCGAAGGTTGTTCCTTCGATTGGGCGAAGATGCTGTCCGAAAGTCTAACCAGTCGGGTCACAGAGTATCGGGCGCAGAAATAAAGAGGAAAAGTTGTTGCATTCTATATGTCTGCATACAATATGGATGCTCTTTTTTTTTAACACCATTTCCCTTAATGAGATGGAGTTGGACTCCAGCAGAAGACGAGCCCATACACATCTATCATTCAAAATTATGGGAAAACAAAGCGGAAAATTTCGTATACAAAATATTCAACTAGGTGACTGTGCCTCTGCATGTCACTATTTTCGGTCACCCGCCACCCAGGATCTCGGACAGTATAGTGACAAATCTGAGTAGCATAGCTGACTGGTATGTAGAAGCTGAATTTTCATATCTTAGAGTTTTCGGGGATTCTGTTCCCCCACATGCATTGCCATTTTTCATTCCTAACAAGCTGGCTTGTTGTGAGGTTGCTAGGCAAACAATAATCGGTGGTATAAACAAGGAGCTTAAGGGATACTCAAAGAAGGTATGGCCACCTTTTCTTGTTCATTTAAATTCTTATTCTTTATTAGATTTCAGGCATGCCAAAGCTGAGTCAGAAACCCTGGAAGACCTAAATTTGGTCCTCATTGAATACAAGAAGCACGATCCTCAAAGAGTCGTGAGCAATCATTTGGCCAGTTGCGGGCTAAAGAGATTTGAGCACGAGAATTCACCCTCGGATGACATTTTCTGAAGTGCAAGGTCATATGCTGATATTCTAGCTCAGATACAAACCTTGGCACCCAAGGAAAGAGCCGATGTTCTGAAGTTCCAGGAACATCGACACAATTGTCTTCCCGTTGTGTTGCGGGGTGAGAGTCTGAGTACGACGGAGGTGAAACAAAGAGATGCTGAAGGCTCTAAGGATGTGACTCCCGATCAAGAAAAACACCAGTATGAGGGAGAGCAAACTAAGAGTCTGAAAGCTGAGATAAAGACTCCTGACCCGCCAAAGAAGCAGAGTCCGATTACTACTCCAGGAAAATCAGTGAAGTAGATCAGAGAACCTATCACATCAGTTACTCCATTGCAGTCGACTCAGGGAAATATTGATGCAGGATGGATCTTCAATGAAGAGTTGAGGCCTATAAGGGTAGAATAACTCCCTTCGAATGAGTTTTTCTTTGATAAGAAGAGAAAGGCAGTGGTAAAGAGGGAATTCTATCATGAAGGAGAGTCAACGACCAAGAAATACAGAGTTATAACTGATGGAAAAGACAAGAGGAATGAACAATTCGCGACTGAAATAACAGGGAAATTAGGAGCATACGCCACGGCGAATCAATTTTCAGTCGGGGTCTTAAAAAACTAGCTAAAACAAAAGAATCGCCTCATCAAGACCCTGGAAGCTAGACTAGTCACAACAACAGAGACTGCCAAAGACCAGGTGAGTGTAGGTATAGAGAAAGCAAGGTTGGCCGATAAAAATGAGATAGAGCTGCTCAAAACTAAGCTCTAACAAGCATAGCTAGTGGTTTGGGATGGTCAGATGCAAGAGAGCCAGCAAAAGGTTTTGATCCAACAACTGCAGGCTAGGGTGGAAATCGCCGAAAGCAAAGTGATAGATATCGGGATGTTTCAGTCCCAGACGATGGAGATTCGGGGCAGAGTCTCTGCAGCCCAACGAAATTTACTCGACAAGGTAGAGGAGATTCGAGACAATTGCTTGCTGGTTAATCAAGTTTTGGAGAATTTAAGTGCTAGAGAAAGGGAAGATGGAGCAGCACGGGTCGCCTTCCAAGAGGCTGTGATAGCCACAAACAATAGGGATTCAGGAAGCACTCCCGGATTCACCATTTCGGAGCAGACCAGAGGAAACATTCTATTAAAGGAATGGGAGCACAACATCACGAAAGGCAAGATGCAAGCGAAAAGGGTAACAAATTCTTTAGAAGAGGCCTTTATGTTATAACCCTAAATTGCACTATCCCTGCTTACCTGGCATCAGGCCCACTCATACCTCTTCCTAGCCAAAGTCATGCTGAGCAATTCCTCAAAAAACCACTTAAAACAAGCAACCCGCGCCCTAACTTCTCACTGGGCACGGGCAACCGCTTGCTGTCCTTATACTGCACGCGGGCATCCGCGGGATAACCCAAAACAGCCCGTGGGTACCTAACAAAGCAAAAAATCAGGAAAGTTTCCGCCGGGACACGAGGCTTTTTGTCAGTTAACTGGAACTCCGAGCCATGCATGGCCGAGAGTTCGCCAAGAACCCTAGCTCCTTCTAGCCTATAAAAGGAGGGGTAG
>ML805428.1:94466-106350 GCA_009831015.1 Picea engelmannii
TATGTTATTTGATTTATGTTTTATCTCTAACCCCCTAGTAGATCAGTAGCATGCATGCATAGTTTTGTCTTGATTGCAGGAAGCTTTGTGGAAGGAGCAGCAGCAGCAAGGAGATAACAACTCAACGGAGGATCTACTTCAACTGTCGATAAAAAGGTTAGTTTATTCTTCCCGTGTTTGCCTGAGAAAAGGGGTTAGATTTTGGGTAGAAGGTTAAAAGTTAAATCTTAAGGGTCATGATCTGCGTATAAGCTTAGAGCCCTAGCTTGTTAGTCCGTAGGGTAGATTACCCCACAACACTTTAGTTCTATAGATGGAAATCTGCTAGGCCTTGATAGTGGAGGTAGTGCCGAGGCATTGATTCAAATGAATGTGGCAAAAATCTTGCTTGATTTAAAGGAAAAAGAGGAAAGAGATTTGGCCGAGATCTCCCAAGTGACTATGGCGGACATAGTCCAAATAGACAAATGTATGATTAAACCAAGCGCGCAATTATGCGCTATCGACATCATAGACAGACAGATGGAAGATAGGCTACTGCAATTAGCCCGAGATTGTTACTCTTTTGAGGCCAACTATCAAGCAAAACCGTCAAGGTTAATATCTCGGCTGGTTGAAAGATGTGTCACCTGTACTGAGCACGCATGAGGACAAACTTCTGGCACCAAGTAAAGACAAAAAAGAAGAAATGAAGCGATTTCTCTCCTCCCTATCATAACGGAAATTTTTGTAACGATTGAGATTCTGTCTTATTGTAAAACTGTATAAATATATCATAGAAAGAAAGAAAAGTGGTTGGACCTTTTTGTGTCGATTGTAACAAATTTTTTACATTTTGAGAGTTAATAGAAAGCAAATCTGAAGATTCTCAATTATGTCACGACTATGTTATGAGTTTATTTTCTTGTATCTCATATTTCATTTCATTTCATATCCATAACTAATGAATGCTTCGTTATAATTTAGTATGACCACTACTATAGAGAATGAATTTTGGTTTTCTATAATTGTTTACTATTTTTCCTCTGTACCAGCTATTAGCAGGTGTAAGACCAATCAACACTTTCAGAATTCTACATATATTTTATGCTACATCGGGTTATTTCCTTACAATTTTCATCTTCTGTTTATACATGAGATTCTCCCTTGATAGGAGCCTTACACCATAGATAGCTAAATGTTTTTCTCCCACCTCATACATTTTATTAAGATATAACTTAGTTACGGGAAAGAGCCTTTGATTTGCACCCCGTTTTATTTCCGAAACCGTAAACTCTCTTTTATACGACCAAATTGAGACAACACTTAATTTCTCTCTGAAGTTTTTCTTATTTTACTGTTCCTCCATGACTGTCCCTGTACCAACACAACCCAATATCGAACCCGGATTATCAAATCAAACACACATTGCCTTAAACCTTTTCGATACTATTCTTAAAACAACTACTAGCCGGGTTGAACTCGAACGTTCATGGGTAACGATTGAACATGATATAACCATCCAGGAACAGTTGGAATCTAGACAACGCCAACATAGAAATCTTCCTTAGTTTCCTATGCCGAAGGTTGACGTTTCTCTATTCTCCACCCTTTACCCACTTTCATATGCCTAGACACTGTACTTCTAAGCCTTAAGTACAGACTCTAGAATAACATATTTCTAGCGTCGTTGCCTGGGAGCGAAGTTACGAAACCTTTTCCCTGGGAAAATGACATTTGTGTTTTGTTGAAAGTGTTACCCTTTGATAGTGAATAAAGAGTACACACCTTTTTAATGCTTTTCAATCTTTCACTTGGCGACTGCACAGGTAATAAACTGACATCTGGTCGAAGGAATACCAGACAAAACCCGGATGGTAAGCAGATTACACTCATTACTAATCCCGAGAAGATTCTAAAGGCGAGAGGCTCTCTTAAGCCAACCGTTGCAGTCTAGAAACTTAAAACCCCACAACTGAAGACTAAGAGTCCTTCTGAACCCTCAACTTCACTCAGTCCTCTCTTTGATACTAAATATTTAACAACAAATCGCTCCGAAGTTAGGAGTGAGATTCATCCAGTAGTCCCCTTAGTACACAAAGGAAAGGGCCCTCTTGAAAGTTCATCGACAGTGGACATACCATCTTTCCTTCAGGTAAATTTCCCAACCTCACCTAATTCTGAAGAGTGTGTTACACATTCGGTTTCCACACCCGTCGGTTCTCCCGATTTTGTCTCTTGCAAATCTGAGGAACTAAGTCCTTGCGTTCCTTTTTTTTCATTGCCATATTTTCCTCCTCACGAAGAAAATAAAGATTCACTTTTAAATTTCCGAAACCCCCTTTACGACTTTCCACAAATAACGATGTCAGCTACCGGAGGAGGAGGTGGAGGGTTTATTGGAGGAGGAGGAGGAGGAGCTCCTCTAGGAGGAGCTGGAGGCCAAGGGCCTGCCCCCCCTCCCAGAGTGTTTGGGAAAGTTGCAACCAGATATGCCCCCTTGGTATTGCCCGTTCCTCTACACGACCTTCCCGAAAATTACATAAAAAATTTGCCAAAATTCACTGGGGAAGGGGATCTAACCACGACCGAACACATTAATTTCTTTGATCAATTCACAGATATCCTAGATATCGAACATGAAGACGTATATTTGAGGCTTCTTGTTCAAACCTTCGAAGGCCAAGTACGAACTTGGTTTCGAAGTCTACCTGCAACATCTATCTTGTCTTACGATGCCTTAGAAGATGATTTCCTCAGACAGTGGGGCGAAAGAAAAGACCACTTATATTATTTAACCGAATTTGGGTCTTTAAGAAAAAAGAATTCTGAAATAGTCATGGAATTTATTCAAAGATTTAACAAACTATATAACAAAATCCCAGCCGAGGTTAAACCGTCCCAACCCACGACCAAGGTAAATTTCGCGGGGGATTTCGAACCAGATTTCACACTCCTTTTGTGAGAAAGAAGGGGAGCCACCCTAAACCGAATGCAAGACGATGCTATAGAAATTGAGTCTAATATGATGTCTTCTAGTAATCTTAAAGCTAAAGTAGAAACGACAAACCGAGAGACTAAACTCTTTAGAGAACAAGCAGGTCCTTCGGGGTCTAATAGATCTACAGATGATAGGGTAGACGATATGGCCAGAGTAATTAAAGAACTTTCTAATAAAATATCCAGAATGGAGCTCGAACAGGCCAAAACTGATTCTTTCCCCAAAAAGGATTTCAAGAGGAACCCCAACCCCCAAAACCAGCAAAGACAAATAAAAAATGAAGAGCAAAAAATACAAGCTCCCTTAAAGAATGAAAATTTTATAGGAGCGAACGATTTTCAAGACTTTGAAGATTCAGATAATGATGTCATGAACTTTGGTGATGACTTCACACAACCATATCTAACTCGAGAAGATTATGAAAAATCTCTAAACACGCAACAACCGTCAAATAAGGGTGAAGAAAGTGATCATACTGACCTTTGTGAATCTCAACAAGAAACTGAGATGATAATGGCTGAGATCCAACCCAAGTATAACTTAAGATCTAAGAGTAAGCCCACCTCAACTACTCAACCCAAGAAAATCCTCCAAAGAGGTCAAGCTTATGAGCCTACTCCAGAAGAGACCTTATTACCCAACAACAAAGCGAAAGTGTTAAGCACACAAGGGTCCTAAATGGGAAAAGTTGAGCCCCAAGCACAAGGAACCGAAACGACTAATAAAATTACGCCTTCAACCAGGACCATGAGTAATAAAGTGGTCCAGATGAGTAAATCGGAAAGGAAGGATTCAAAAGTCTCAACCAAAGAAACAGACAAGGTGAGTGGAACTTTCAGTTTTGAAAACGAGATAAATAAAATTAAGATACCAATCCCTCTGGTAGAATTAGCAAAAAACCCCGTTTATCGGAAGCAGATTACCAAAGTGATGGGTGTCTTAGAGCAAGAAATCCAGTCTGACATTTTAAACCTGGAAGATGACAAACCTAACATCACTTTTGGTCTACATTTTGAAGGGGCCAAAGATATTATTTCTCCCTTTTATATCACTTTAAATGTATATGACCAATTGCTACATAATTGCATGTTAGACTCCGGAGCCTCCCATAACGTTATGCCTAAGATTATCATGGAAAAATTGGGTCTCCAGATCACCATGCCTTATGGATATCTTTACTCTTTTGACTCGAGAAGGGTTAAGTGTATGAGAATGATAAAGGACTTAGTAGTCACCCTGGCACAGATCCCGGTTAAGAGTATCCTGATGGATGTGGTTATCGCAGATATTCCCCCTAAGTATGGCTTGCTATTGTCTAGGTCATGGGGAGCCAAGATGGGGGGTTCCCTTCAATTGGATATGAGGTTCGCCACAATTCTTGTGTTTGGCGGTCAATTTAATCGGCTGTACACAGAAACAAGATTAGCATATACAGTGAGCGACCCTCAAAACCCAAACAATTTCCCTATTTACATTGCGGACCAAGATCTGGGAAATTGTATTTTGTCTTTTGATGATGGTTTATGTAGTGTCCCCAAGGCCGAGCCCCGATGTAAACTATGATATGAAAGAGATTATAAATATGTGTTATAGGCTGGTGAGCCAAGTTTTGTATAAGCCAATAGGCTTATGTCTTTGATTAGGCCAGAGAGCCTAAGGGTTGAAGGCCAAGGGCCTGGATTTTGTATCTGTATGTATGCAACACATCAATAAAATATAAACACCCGCCAGGTGCAGATCGACCACGATGAATGAGTGATGGGGGACTGAGCGTCCACAGAGTGGGCAAGGGATTAGGAGCTGAAAGGTGGGAAAAGGGGCTGAGTGTTGAGCCTAGGGGCTAAGCCTAGGGGCTAAGCCTGGAATAATATTTTAATATTATTTCCAAAAAGAGCCATGTGCATATTATTTTATCCTAAGTTCCTGGCAAGGGAGGGAATGTGCAAAGGGTATGCACGTTGTGGAATGCATGCGGTTCCCAGGGTGACAAGTGTCAACCCTGGTGCATGCAAATATAATCACCGAGATGAACCACGGGGGAGAGTTTTATCCATTCGGACCTGAACCTCTGAGCGTGGGACCAGTACGACATCTGCAAGAATACCTTGGTTTATCTCTGAAAAATGGAATGGCCTATGTTTGTTCTACAAAATATGTGTACGCCCTCTGTTCTGAGAGCCGAGAAGATTGTGTCCGTCTGAAAAAACCAGTTCACTCTTTACCCATTCGGAACCAGGGAGTCTGTGTAATTTCTTGGGTGGATTATTGTCACACATTTCCAGAATCAACACCATGAGACCTTGCCACCATTGCTGAGCTTGTGTGAGAAGCCCGAGTCTGTATTCCTGATTGACTGTGGTGGTCACGCAGTGTTGGTCTACGTGAAACATACTGGCTAGAGTAAGCCCATGCTGAGCTTGTGTATGACCTCTCTCCAGGTGAGGGAGGTGGTTGATGTTGGAAGACGAAGGTTGTCAGGCCTGTGAACAACTCTTTCCAGGTGGAAGAGTTTGCTGGGAAGTGTTTTCTTCCAGAGAGTGTCCAGCACCAACTACGAGCTCTGAGACTTTCTGATCCAGCCTGTTGCCGAGACCTAGAGGGGGAGGTTAGCACCGATGGATTGTGTGTGTGAAGGTGTATACTCCCGGGCAGAAAAAGAATGTGGGGAATGAGGGTCTGGTAGTAGTGGGCGTAAGATGGCATCTCTGGGAAGAATCCTTCCAGATATTCTGTGCTGTCTTCCCTGTAAACTCAACCTAGCCTAGGATTCCTTGCCTTGGGGTGGAGCTCGGTCCTAGATCGGGGGTGACCCACTGTTGAGCTGATGAATAGTGTGGTCTAAGGCTGGGAGGTTCTTGGAAGGCCTGCACTTGGTTGGTGATTTCTACATCTGTTAAAAGATAAGTATTTGAATTATGCTTTGATCATGTGGTGCATGACCGTGCTGTTTATGTATCATGTTTTCCGCTGTGTAAATGAATTATTGTTAAAAGCTATGGAATGTTTAATTATAGCAGTAACGAGATATGTTTTACTCTGGAATTTAAATGTGTTTAATTGTGTTAAATGCATGTGGAGTATATACTGGACTGTATGTGTTATGTGACAAGTGTGTACAGATTGTTGCATAGTGTGTTATAAGCTCCGAACTGTCAAAAAGGTACACTACAAATTGGTATCAGAGCCAAGGTTTTGACACTGAGCCTTGATGGGCCAGTGGAGTGGTCTTTGGACCAAGAATGCGAGGGGAAATTGGGTCTGGAATGGCCAATTTCAGACCCTGGGTTGCTCTGAAGCGTCAAGGAGATACTTGACGAGTTTCTTTTAAAGATCAGGAGGTATGGCGGCATTATGAAACCGCAGCTAGTATGGTATGAGTCCACAGGGAGAGAGGACTCCACGCCGGTGGTGTTAGAACCGTAGGATCTGTTCGGGAGGGAAGGCGAACCCTTGTAACCGTCAGATCTGGAGAATGTGCACAAGGTTTAAATCCTTTGGATACTGCACAGGAGGTTACGGCCACACCAGGAGTTTAAACTCGGGAGGATCATGAGTTGTAGGATCACTGTGGGATTACCCTTCAACCATCCGAGTTGACAGAATTTGCACAGGGTTTAAGTCCTCATGGGTAGAGGAGAAGTCTCGGAGAGGCGTCGGGATATTGGAGTCATCAGGGTTTTAGAAGTTGAGAGAACCGAGACCTTGTGATTCTCGAAACACCGAAGAAATCATGGCCGTGAATCTCGGGTGGAAACGCGTCAGAAGATCCAAGAGGAGTCAGGGTTCGACACTTCGTGGACTTCGGAGACATAGAAATTGTCGCATTAGGAATCATGATCTCGCGATGTCAAAAAGGGTGATGAGGGGATAGTGACATGGTCGAGTCAATTCCCATGAGCATCGGAGATTGGCATATCGTGGTTCTTGATGACGAGAATATTGCAGCAGTGGGGGTCGCGAAACTCCGAAACACGACTTCCAAATAGTCTCCAACAATTGCGAGGAGGACAGATGTCACCCCACATCGGGGTTCGGAACTTCGTAAGTTCCAGGAACAAGTGTAGTTGATGTTTCGATATCGTGAAACGCAATATCCCGATAGGCTAAGGAAGTAGCGTGGGGCCACGGAGGAGTCAGTGACGTGGACAAGTGGTAGCCATCGGAGTCATTGGGATATCAGGGATCCTGGTGACAAGGTGTTTATGCACTTTGGATTCGTGAAGTCTGAAACCCCGACAGAGAGGAAAGTACCACCGTGCGACCAGCTGTCAGCATGCTGGAAAGGAGGGAAGCGCCATTGTGGGAGCCTGCTGTTCGTATAGCGGCGAGTCAGGATTCAGAGAATCAGGAATTGCAGGGACAAGAAGTCCAGGCAGTGTGAAACGCCGAACCCCGAAACCCCGACAAAAGGTTTGACTACGGTCATGGGTAGAGGTCACATGGACCTTGGCTTAACCACGAAAGGGTAAGGAAAAAGGCACATCGACAAATCGAGGATCGGAAGTTTGTGAGGATAGAAACTCATGTTGTCAGGGATCACGAAACCCCGACACCCGAAGCTTCAATCGGGAAGATGTACCCATTAGGAACCTAAAGAGCACCACGTGCTAGAGAGTGTGAAGACAAGGCAAGAGGGGTGGGACCCAAATGACGTCACCAAAGGTGACGTGGACCTTTCGAAACACACTATGTCCCATCATAGTTAAGAGCGACAACGGTGCTGTGGGGGTCAGAGTTAATTAAACCCGAAATTTTGGTTTTCGGGGAATTGTAGTAAAAGGGAGTAGGAGGTCACTATTGCATAGTGAACTTCTGGGTACCAAAAACCCGAGGTTCCGAAACCTGAAGTACTGAGAAACTGAAGTTTCGAAAATAATAAATTTGCAGAGCCTATTGAGAGCTAGGAAAACTTATTTTAAAATCGAAATGTCTTTTATTTTACTCGAACTGGCTTCTAATATTGTCGTTGTTCGTGAAGGTTTAATGGCCTGACAATTTTGAATTGAATTGCACAGTGCGTGTGCAGAGTTCAACGAAGGCCAGAACCCCAGTTAATCAACGTCGAGTATGGAGTGGGGAAAAGTGCAGTTTACCCCTGAAATAGAAGATGAATGAGAAGGAAAGGATGTTAACTTCAGAGTCGAAGGGTCGAACTCTAATGGGCATGGAAAAGAGATGGATAAGGAAGGAAATATGATGAAAATCATTGAAGGGCTACAAAGAGAGGCCAAGGAGCATTGAGATGATAGCTAAAATCTCATGAAAGTCAGGGATCGACAAGGGGAATTAAACTTAAGATTCCTAAAGAGCCTGGAAAGAATAGAGAAGAAACTTGAGAGGGGAAGAGACTCAGGTATGACAGAGAGTTGCAGAAATCATGGGAGAAGAAGTAGATCGAGGAGTGGTAGCCGACATCACAGTCGCTCCCAAAGACATTCTCGCAGTAAGACACACAGTAGTTCAAGCCTGTCCCCTACTAGAAAACATAAAAAATCTGGAAGGGAGGAATTGAAAGGAGAGATGAATAAAATTAAACCTCCAACATTTGATGGAGAGCATGAGAAGGAGGAAGATGATGAAACTTGGTTGTTGGGCATGAAGAAATACTTCCAGCTGTATAATTATTCTTCCCATGTAGAGGGAAGTATTGTAATGTACCAGTTGAAAGGAAAAGCATCCATGTGGTGGGATCAGTTTGTGTAGGTACAACACATCAGAGAGAAAGAGGTCACTTGGAAGGAATTTAAGAGGTATTTTGAGAAGAAATACCTGACTAAAAGATACTATGACAAAAAGATGAAGAAGTTCTTTGAACTCAAGTTGGGCAGTATGACCATTGATGAGTATGAACGAAGTTTTCTGGAACTACTGAAGTATGTTCCATTCATCAAAGACGAGGCTGTTAAAATTCAGAGGTATTTGAGTGGAATGCCACCTTCCATTGGTGACAAGATTCAATATGATGATCCTAAGACTATGGAAGAAACAATAAGAAGAGAGAAATGCCTATACGAACAACAAAGAGAAAAGCCTACCTTTCAGAAGGCTTGGGATGACCAGAAGAGGTTTAAGAAAGAACAGAGGCAGAAGGGAGACAAGCCATCCTTTTTCAGAAATAGTCTTCAGGGACAACCATCATTTAGAGGGCCGAGAAGGACTAAAGAGGGTGCACAAAGACAGAGACTGACACCCATTCAGTGTTGGGGCTATCAAGGAAACCAAAAGTACAGATATTGTCCCCATAAAAATGGTAAGGCAAGAACTGTACATACTATTTAGAAAGATGAAACAGTGGAGGATATGGGCAGCAGAATGCCGAGGATATATGCCGCCCTGGACAACAAGCAAGCGGAATTTCAATCGCACATGATTGAAGTGGAAGGTATGATCAACAACCGACCACTTGTTATTTTAATTGATTCAGGGGCTAGCCATAGTTATGTAGATCCTAGAGTGGTGGAAGGTTTGCATCTAACGAAGAGAAAACATGAGAAGTCTTGGTTAGTGCAGTTAGCCACAGGGACCAAGAGGAAGGTCACTGAATTGGTTAAGTCCTGTTCAGTGGACATGAAAGGAATGAGAACTAAGGCTGAATTGAACATTATGCCTTTAGGCTCATATGATTGCTTAATTGGGATGGACTGGTTGGACCAGCACCATGCCCTTCTAGATTGTCGAAACAAGAGGTTCACATGTCTGAACGAAGAGGGAAATCAGGTAACAGTCCAAGGAATTCCTAGAGCTGTGGCTGTGAGGGAAATCTCAGCTATGCAGCTGAAGAAATGTTACCGGAAAGGATGTCAATTATTTGCAGCCTGGGTGGAAGAAGCATTCCAAAATATGGTCTCGAATATGGAAGACCACAGGGTTCTCAAAGAGTTTGAGGACGTGTTTCAGGAGGTGCCTGGACTACCTCCGAAGAGGGACATCGATTTTTCTATAAATCTAATGCCGGGAGCAGCTCCAATTTCAAAGGCTCCTTATAGAATGAGCACACCAGAGTTGAAAGAGTTGCAATTGCAGCTCGAAGAGCCACTAAAGAAAGGGTACATTCATCCCAGCATGTCACCATGGGGAGACCCGGTCCTATTTGTGAAGAAGAAAGATGGAACGCTGAGGCTGTGCATTGACTTTCGACAATTGAATAAAGTCACTGTCAAGAATAAATATCCTCTGCCAAGGATTGATGATCTTTTTGATCAGTTGAAGGATGCGAAAATATTTTCGAAAATAGATATTCGATCTGGATATCACCAAGTGAGAATAAGGGATGAGGACATCAACAAGACTGCCTTCAAAACAAGGTACGGTCATTATGAGTTCACTGTGGTGCCGTTTGGATTGTCCAACGCGCCTGCTGTCTTCATGTGCTTAATGAATGGAGTGTTCAGAAATTATTTGGACAAGTTTGTCATAGTCTTCTTGGACAATATCTTGGTGTACTCCAAGACAGAGGAAGAACACAAACAAAATCTTAGAATGGTGCTGCAGGTGTTGAGAGAACACCAGCTCTAAGCAAAACTGAGCAAGTGCTCATTTTACCAAAAGCAGATCCATTATCTGGGACACATTATTTCTGAAGAGGGGATCACTGTGGATCCTGAGAAGGTACAGGCCATTCAAGAGTGGCCAGCACCAAGAAATGTGGCAGAAGTTAGATCCTTTATGGGTCTGGTAGGTTATTATAGGAGGTTCATAGCCGGATTTTCAAGGATAGCTCATGCTATCACTTCCTTGCAAAGGAAGGAGAAGAAGTTCCATTGGACTGAACAATGTGAGAGCAGCTTCCAGCAATTGAAGCAACTGCTCACTAGTGCTCCAATCCTAAATATTGTTGATCCAAGTAAGGATTACGTAGTGTGCACGAATGCGTGTAAGGAAGGGCTAGGAGGAGTTCTCAGCCAAGAGGGATCTGTAATTTGTTATGAATCCCGAAAGTTGAAAGAGCATGAAAAGAATTATGCCACTCATGATTTAAAGATGGCAGCAGTTGTCTATGCATTGAGGAAATGGAGACATTACCTCATGGGTAAGAAATTCGAATTAAGAACAGACCACAATGGTCTAAAGTATTTCTTTGATGAACCAACCCTAAATGCCAGGAAAATTAGATGGCTGGAATTTCTGTGTGAATATGACTTTGATATCAGGCATATCAAAGGGAAAGACAATAAAGTGGCTGATGCACTCAGTAGAAAAGGGCATGAATTACATGCTACAACTATTAGCATGTACATAACTGAGTTGAAAGACAGAATTGTGGAGGCTGCAAGTGCTGATTTGCAGTACAAAAGACTTGTAGCAAAGCTACAGTAGCGTGAGAGACCACAGACCGAGGAAGGTTATACCTTAGGAACTAAGGGTCTACTTATGTATAAAAACAAAGTGTATGTACCCAATGACCAAGAGTTGAAGCTGGAAATTCTAAAGGAAATTCATAACGCGGTTTATGCTGGACATCCTGGATATCAGAAGACTGTGGCAGCAATCAAAAGCCATTATTTTTGGCTAGGTATGAAGAAGGAAATTGCTGAATACATCGCCAGATGTATGGAATGCCAGAAGGTCAAGGCTGAGCACAAACACCCAGCAGGGTTGTCGCAGCCTTTACCTATTCCTGAGTGGAAATGGGATGTGGTAACAATGGATTTTATCACAGGATTGCCCATAACAAGCAAGCAACATGATTCAATCATGGTGGTGGTGGACAAGCTTACTAAAGCTGCCCATTTTATTCCACTGAAAACCAGCCACAGAGCAACAGATGTTGTTGATATCTTTTTAAAAGAAGTTGCACGCTTGCATGGAATTCCTAAGACAATTGTGTCTGATAGGGACCCGAAATTCACTTCGAATTTCTGGAGAGGACTGTTCAAGGGATTCAGAATGAATCTGAACTTCAGT
>ML805428.1:123338-136833 GCA_009831015.1 Picea engelmannii
TCCAACCACCCTGAAATATAAATATTTTCTATTGAGACTTATTACAATGATATGATGTTCAACAATGGCTTACCACACTCATCACTATTCTGCTGCATTTCGTTGCTCTGTCTGCTTCATTTCCTTTCTGCACACTTCACTTGTGCTATTTGTTCTTTTTCTTTTTATGCTCTGTGCGCCATGTCCCTTTGATGAAACCTTCCTCTAGCATGCATCTCTGCTTCTACGCTCTGCCTCCTTGCTCACACTTGAATTTTCCCCAGGACAACAACAACCACAACAAACTCCTACAGCAACAGTGACAACATCACTTCTCTTCTCTGTACCGTGTATATATAGCTTCTGTGCATCTTGTGCATGCAATATTCGCCATTCTTCTGCATTCTCATACCACACCAATATCCTCCACATCTCAAGTGCTCTGCGTGATCATCATCACGACTCTTCAACTTCTCTGGCAGTTCAACCCCTGTGTCTATCATCACTATGTGTTAAGCCAAGATTCCTTTTTCTCTTTGGTAGTTGAGACTCTTCGTCTTCTCTGTTATAGTCGAGCTCATCCTTTTTGTTTTAGTTATGAGCTCAAACCTTCATCCAACTGTCAATTTCATCCACAAATCGTCTTCATTACATTGGCAGATTCCATGTGACTCTTCATCTCCTCTGGAAATCACACCGAAGTCTCTTCGCATCCTCTGGTAGAAACCATCAATGGTTACTAGCAGTTTCACTATGTCGTGCAATAATATCCCTCTGATCTTGTTCAAATTCACCTACACCGTTGGATGGGATCTTTCATTCATTTCGGTATTTCGGCATTCGACAATTCTGTGCTGAGTGTCTCGACACTTCATTTCGCGATCTCCAAAGTTCCGATAACTTTTCTGCACTAGCTCCTTCCCCAATACGACTATGGTCATAACCAAGTGCCTATGCAAAAAGTGCTATCACGATTTCTCATTTTGTGAATTTCAACACTATGTTCCGTTGACCCCAAGTCAATGAAATTTCGATCACTTGCCATATGTCCTGTGATTTGATGGGCCAGATGTGATCTTGATTCAATGACTATGATTGAATCGCAATTTCAGCATTCTCGTTGCATTGGGTTCTTTGCCTCTCCATGTCACGATTCACGAAACTCCGATATGGAGTTATGTCAACGGTCCAGATCTGATCTCTATTGAATGACTGCGATTAAATCGCAATTTCACTTATCGCGAAATCGACATTCATTTTTCATTGCTTACTTGCCACTCCATGTTGCGATCCACGAAACTCTGATATGGAGTTAGATCAATGGTCCATATCTGAGCTTGATTCAACGACTGCGATTAAATCACAATTTTGCATATCACGAAATCAACATTATTGTTGCATTGTTTCTTTGACATCTCCAACACGCGATCCTCGAAACTATGACATGGACTAGAATCAACGGTCCAAATCAAAGCTTGATTTGAGACTCAGATTACATCGTGATTTCGCATATCGCGATATCGAGATTGCTTATGTTAAGAAACTTTGACATCTCCAACTCTCGATCCCCGAAACTTCGACATGGGTTGGAAACAACAGTCCATATCAAACCTTGATCTAACGGCTCAGATTAAGTCACGATTTTGCATATCGCAATTACGCCCGCTTCTCCTTGTACCTTAAAGGACGTGTGGGTTCTTCTTGATCCAACGATGGTCGGATCCTGTGCTCAGATCTAACGCCTGAGATCTATCCTCCTCTTCAGCGTGCTCTTCTTGTCTATATTCATATCTGACGACCCTCATTCTGTCGGGAATTTTGGATGGGATCCAATGATCACCGACGCTTCTCCTCCATTCTTACACTGTTCCTATTTTTTGATCGATGCACACTTTGACTTACCATCAATGACAAGCACATTCCCTCTGCAACGTCTTCCCAAACTGCTTCTGATGCCCGTCTGTTACATTCTTCCTATACTCATGCCATCTTCACTGTTGTACTTGCCATCAATGACAAACATACACTACCTGTTAAACATTTTCCAACACATTCCAGTGCTCAACACAAGTGGATCTTAACCACAACAGATTATTTTACAAAATGGGTGGAATCCATTCTAACCAAAAGGGCAACAGACTCGGTGGTAATCGATTTTCTAGAAGACAATATTTTATCTAGATTTGGGTGCCCCCGAAAGATAGTTACTAAAAATTCCTAGGCCTTTAAATATATGGCTCTGATCAACTTCTGTCAGAAGTATAACATCATTCTCGACCATTCCACAACATATTACCCCCAGGGAAACGGATTGGCCGAATCATCTAACAAGAGCCTGGTAAATATAATCAAGAAAGTATTGGATGAAAATAAAAGGTCTTGGCATGTGCACTTAAAATATGCATTGTGGGCGAATCTCATAAGCACAAAAAGGTCAATCGACATTTCACCTTTTCAGATGATATATGGGACCGATGTTGTTCTACCTATAAACCTAGCACTCCTAGTTATGAAGTTATGGAAAGGTCAAAATGAAGAACCCAATCATGTCACCAGAAGGATAAATCAACTGATCGAGGTTCAACAACATAGAGTCGAAGTAGATGAAAAGATGCAGAAGTACTAAGATGACATGAAGGCATTATTTGACCACAAAGCAAAGGAAAAATATTTCCTCCCAGGTGATTTAGTGTTAAGGTGGGATGCAAGAAAGGAAGAAGTAGCAAAACATGGTAAATTTGACCACCTCTGGTATGGGCCATTCAGGGTCTCAGCTTTGGAAGGAAAAAATTCTTTCCTACTGAAAATATAGACGGTGAAGTCCTCAACGCCCATGTCAACGGGCGATATCTGAAGCATTATATGATGTAACAGTCGCCAAAAAATAAAAAAATAAAAAATAAATTTTATATATTTTGTGTACATATATATATTTTTCATTTAAGCATTTCTCTTGATTTTATTTTTTCGTTCATGAACTTTCGATACATTTTGGATAGCCCCGATAATGTTCATATTTACCTCTTAAATGATTCCAGCAGCATACAAAACAAGCAGGAGAAGTAAACTGAAAGTCGGTGTCAGAAATAAATCAGCTTAAACAGGTGATACCTAAGAAATTTCATATTGTGCAAAGAAATTGAAATGAATAGGTAAAGATTAGATTTCCCAAAAGACATGTTCTAAAGGACTATTAAAGAAAACCGATGTCACCTCACTCAAACAACAACATCAACTGAACTGATAAATAACAGAGTTGTTTCTTGGTTTAATAGTCTATGAAAAATTAAGACAAATTAAATGATTCACCCAACTTAAAAGTAGTCAGTCAAAGTAAAGTATCCTCGAAAGTATCTACAAGAGTCAGTTTTGAATTTTTGACCTTTGTATTTTCAGTCAGTAAGTCACTACCTAGCATCCTTTCTATCTTCGGGTTTGCCTTTTAAAAAGTCACTATCTTTCCGTTTCATATAACAAGGAATAAGAGTTTTTCGTTTCAACCTCGTGAGCTTCAAAACAGATTGTGGAAAGAAAGCAGGTCTTCACAACTACTCGATCCCCTACTAAACAAAGGAACGTTCAAAGTGATCCTAACTTTCCTAGGTTTTTCAACGACATCGGAGGATTGAATCTTTCTCAAATAGAATGCCCTAAGAAAGTTATTTTCCCTTTTTTTTCCCTAAGAACGAAGGTGTTGTGAAGGTCAAGGGAAGGTTGGTACCGAGTAATCAAAGTAAGTTGACAGACCTATAATGAAAAATATTACACAAATATCAACCCTGATACAAACTGATTGCCCCCATCTTCGCGCTCTAAAAAGCAAATTATAAGACAGGTGGTGAAAGGAAATTCAAAAATGATTGCCCCACCTAGTCCAAGAGACAATGAAAGGAAATTAAAAAATGATTGCCCTCGTCTCAGCATTTAAATGCATGAATATATTCCGAAGTGGTGAAAGGAAATTCAGTAAAAGGGGCTAGATAACTTCACCGGGGTACTGAACAGGCTCACTGGCAGTGAAACAATATATGAGATATCTGTAAGGCTGTTATACATGAATATCACTCTACTCTGGTAACTGATTCTTTTTAAAAAACCTGATCTACATCCCAAGTTCAGACGAGACTTCCCAAATTAAAAACATATAATCTTCTTCTTTTGATGCAAGCTGACAACCACAAGATCTGTTGGGTCTCCTAGAACTGTTTTGATTGTCTTAAAGTAGACCTGAATTTAATAGCAGGAAAGGGAAAGTCGTGAAAGGGACTACAACTAAGTTTAAAAAGAGTATCTGAGTTTAAAAAAGCTTTTAAAGGTAAAGAACGAAGTCTCTTTCCCCCTTCGATACCCTGTTCTCAGGAACCTTTTCGCCTGATTGAAGCTATTGACTCCATTCACCCAATATTGGCACGTGGTCTACTGTTCTTCCAGCCTTACAAGAAAGAAGGATCCCTAGTTGGAGCCTATGTTGGAGCCGCCTTTGTTTTTTCTAGCCCGTCACAAATTTCATTTTTTATGCTCGAAATTGAAAGATGGTTTTCGTATTTTCTGTCTGTGGTTTCAAAATCTCTGAAGCTTTATCACGCAAACAACGATGATTGTTGTACTCTTGGGCCGAGTCCTACCTTTCATAAAAATATTTCCTCTTTTGTTCTACCTCAGGATCTCATAGGTCGGATGCTATAAATCACGTAGTTCACACATCCCGAGCAACGAAACGACGAAATCATTTTAATTTTTCACCCAGGGCAGTAACGGGACTAAAGTTTTCCTAAACCATGATTAAACGTCATCGGGTTTTCACACCTCGACGTTCACCAAATCCAAAAGTTTATTGTCGTAGCCCTGATAGCCGAGAACATGAGGTCCTTATTTTAGTAACTTGTGTCAAGGTTAAAAGTAAAAGCTAAACCATGGTAAAAGTTCTGTCGTCAATTCGCCACTCAACATTTTCTTTTTTAAAAGTTACACCATCTAAACCCTGACTCGTGAAATCATGATGATGATATAAACGTAATTAATTAATGACTTAATCCGAGTTTATCTTCCCTTTTAATTAAGTCGTATTATCGCGATCTCACGGTTTCGCAGCTCGGCATGCAAACTTCTCGGAAACTTACTTTCGAAGCTCCGAGTCGCGATACGACGAATCTAAATAATTATGAAATTAATTAAGCTCCTAATCATAATTACATTTTTATTAATCAAAATCAATCATCGCATTTTCGAGGGTTAGAGGTTCAAAAGGTTAAAGCAAATTTCCCGATACAACGTGTGGCGAAAGATTAATTAACGTTGGTAAAACCGGATTAATTAAGCTAAATCAATACATATCCCATGTTTCAATGCTTCCATGATTTATGAGGTAGCCTTATTCCTTCCATATGCCAACTGACATTCGAAACCGCCAAAATTTATGACATTAATGAGGAAATAGGGCAAATCGATGAATAAGGATCGGATTTTTATGGCAAAATTTATTTCTAAAACATGATTTGACAGACCTATTCTGAAAGGTACCAAGTTTTCATATATATATATAAGAGTGGTTAGGCATTATAACAAATTCATTTCTACATTACGCAGAGCACATTTTCTCAGTGAGTTGACTTTTGTATGTATACGTATTTTTATCGCAGAAGAGCTAAAACAAGATCTCCTGTCATGGCCCCGCGAAAAGCATCCAAAGCCAGTATTGAGGTTTCAGGACAAGGCTCAGACAACATTGCTGATACTTCACCTCAAAGTGTTGACTCTGTCCCGAACTGGTCTTTCATTTCCGATGTTCTGCAAGCTGAATTGGTGGATTATTCCGATGATTCCAGCGACAATGAAAAAGATGATATAACCACCAAGTATAAGATCATCATCCAATACGGAATGCACAAAGTAGCAGCCAGGCCACGACTACTGCCATATTATGATATGGTCCGATGGGCATTAGACCATGTGGACATACCAACCAGAACCATCATGAGTGAGAGGAAGGTCACCGTCGAGACTTTCCGGCCTGAACATATGCAAGCCATGTATAAATTGCCCACAACGTCCGACTTTACATATGGTGTCGAATTCTTAGACGAATTCAAATAGAAGGAATGTGTGCAGTATGATAAAACCATGTATAGCTTAATAAAATATTGGGTTTCGCGCTCTGCAAAGTTCAGGGCAGACAATCATGGTGTATATTCAATAGCTTCTTTAGAACCGCAGTACAAGTATGTAACCATGATGACATGCAGATTATACGGGAGAGAGGACACCTCACATTTATTTCTTCCATGGGTACCTCTAATGTTTCAAGTCACCGAAGGTTGTTCCTTTGACTGGGTGAAGATGTTGTCCGACAACCTGACCAATCGGGTCACAGAGTATTGGGTGCAGAAAGAAAGTGGAAAAGTTGTTGCATTCTTTATGTCTAAATACATTACGGACGTTGTTTGTTTTTTAACACCATTTCCCTTAATGAGTTGGAGTTGGACTCCAGCAGAAGACGAGCCCATACACGTCTATCATTCAAAATTATGGGAAAACAAAGCAACAAATTTTGTATACGAAATCTTCAACTGTGTGACGGTGCCTCTGCATGTCACTATTTTTGGTCACCTGCCACATAGGATCTCAGACAGTATAGTGACAAATCTGAGAAACATAGCTGACTAGTATGTGGAAGCTGAATTTTCATATCTTAGAGTTTCTGGGGCTTCTGTTCCCCTGCATGCATTGCCATTGTTCATTCCCGACAAGCTGGCTTGTCGTGAGGTTGCTAGGCAAACAATAATTTGTGGTATAAGCAAGAAGCTTAAGGGATACTCAAAGAAGGTATGGCCACCTTTTCCTGTTCATTTAAATTCTTATTCTTTATTAGATTTCGGGCATGCCAAAGCTGAGGCAGTAGCCCTGGAAGACCTAAATTTGGTCCTCATTGAATACAAGAAGCACGATCTACAAAGAGTCGTGAGCAATCATTTGGCCAATTGCGGGCTCAAGAGATTTGAGCACGAGAATTCACCCTCGGATGACATTTTACGAGGTGCAAGGTCCTATGCTGAGATTCTAGCTCGGATACAAACCTTGGCACCCGAGGAAAGAGCTGGTGTTCTGAAGTTCTAGGAACATCGATGCAGGCTAGGGTGGAAATTACCAAAAAAAAAGTGATAGATATCGGGATGTTTCAGTCCTAGGAGATGGAGATTCGGGGCAGAGTCTCTGCAGCCCAACGAAATTTACTCGACAAGGTAGAGGATATTTGTGACAATTGCTTGTTGGTTAATCAAGTTTTGGAGAATTTAAGTGCTAGAGAAAGGGAAGTTGGAGCAGCACGGGTCACCTTCCAAGAGGTTGTGATAGCCACAAACAACAGGGATTCGGGAAGCACTCTCGGGTTCACCATTTCGGAGCAGACCAGAGGAAACATTCTATTAAAGGAATGGGAGCACAACATTGTAGAAGGCAAGCTGCAAGCCAAAAGGGTAACAAATTCTTTAGAAGAGGCCTTTAGTTCTATAGATAGAAATCTGCTAGGCCTTGATAGCGGAGGTAGTGCCGAGGCATTGATTCAAATGAATGTGGCAAAAATATCGCTTGATTTAAAGGAAAAAGAGGAAAGAGATTTGACCGAGATCTCCCAAGTGACTATGGCAGACATAGTCTAAATAGACAAATGTATGATTAAACCAAGTGCGCAATTATGCGCTATCGACATCATAGACAGATAGATGGAAGACAAGTTGCCGCAATTAGCCCAAGATTGTTACTCTTTTGAGGCCAATTGTCAAGTAGAACCGTCAAGGCTAATATCTCGGCTAGTTGAAAGATGTGTCACCTATACCGAGCACACGCGAGGACAAGTTTCTAGCACCAAGTAAAGACAAAAAAGAAGAAATGAAGTGATTTCTCTCCTCCCTATCATAACTGAAATTTTTGTAACGATTGAGATTCTATCTTATTGTAAAACTGTATAAATATATCATAGAAAGAAAGAAAAGTGGCTAGACCTTTTTGTGTCGATTGTAACAGAGTTTTTACATTTTGAGAGTTAATAGAAAGCAAATCTGAAGATTCTCAATTCTGTCATGACTGTGTTATGAGTTTGTTTTCTTGTATCTCATATTTCGTTTCATTTCATATTCATAACTAATGAATGCTTCGTTATAATTTAGTACGACCACTACTATAGCGAATGAATTTTGGTTTTCTATAATTGTTTACTGTTTTTCCTCTATACCAGCTATTAGCAGGTGTAAGACCAGTCAACACTTTCAGAATTCTACATATATTTTATGCTACATCGGGTTATTTCCTTACATTTTTCCTCTTCTGTTTATACATGAGATTCTCCCTTGATAGGAGCCTTACACCATAGGCAACTAAATGTTTTTCTCCCACCTCATACATTTTATTAAGATATAACTCAGTTACGAGAAAGAGCCTTTTATTTGCACCCTGTTTTATTTCCAAAACCGTAAACTCTCTTTTATATGACCAAATTGAGACAACACTTAATTTCTCTATGAAGTTTTTCTTATTTTACTGTTCCTCCATGACTGTCCCTATACCAACACAACCCAATATCGAACCCGGATTATCAAATCAAATGCACATTTCCTTAAACCTTTTCGATACTATTCTTAAAACAACTACTACCCGAGTTGAACTCGAACGTTCATGGGCAGCGATTGAACATGATATAACCATCCAGGAACAGTTGGAAGCTAGACAATGCCAACGTAGAAATCTTCCTTAGTTTCCTATGCTGAAGGTTGACGTAACTTCCCAACTGACTTCCCACTTGCGTATTCCCTTCAGAATGTATGCGGTGATCAATGTGTACTCGAAGTCCCGTGGGATGTTGTCACAGTTAACCACACCAACCAAAGGAGGGATATAATTAGGTAAGATCGACGAGATCTGATTTGCATTAGCCAGATCGTCGCGATGCTTACTTAGCTTCTCAATCGTGGGGTTAGTACGACCCAAATGTCATCCTATCGAAGGGGAAACCTGGAGTCCCCTAGTTGATGATGCATTAACACCTTCAAACATAGCTCTATCATCCATAACTTCTTAAGAACCTCTTTGACGAAATTCTCTAGCTCAGTCTGTTCACTCGACATTCTCTCTTTTAAATGGATAGGTCAGGGTAGGCGAACAGACAGATGGAGTAAACAATGGGTGGCGAGGTCTAGGTTCTGAAATCACAATTTGACACACAATAATTTCTCATCTAATCACGGAATGCAAAAAGTGGTCTCGACGCAGTGTCAAACAGGTTAAATAAGGGAGTGTCGTAACAAATTCTTCCAACGGGCAGGACAACTTCCATCAATGTGAATCTATCCATTATGGCATGGTCTCAACGTCGAACGACGGTCTATCTTCCCATAAATATGTTTCCTAGCAGTTCCAGAGCATCGTCATAATGGTTGGGGCGCCTCCAATGGTTATATATCTTCACCAGGGTGAAGTCCCATTATGCACAGTTCTGCTGTTCCAGCGAGGTTCAAATCCTACAAACCTACCTCCTATAAAGTCTTCCATTTGTTCTATGTAACTTCCTGTAGTTTTTCCAACTTGGATTTCTTCTTACAGAGCTTCCTTGCCTTCTTTCCTGTGATCTGAGTCTCTCTAGATGTTTCTGAAATTCTCTTTCCATTCTTATTCTTATCTTCTCCTAGCGTAGTGACTTCACACTACTGATGTGCTCTCAAAGGGTTCGAAGTCAATACCTCTTCTCTTATCACTTCCTGGGTGGATATACTTTCTTCTTGCATGGATAGGTCCTTCAAACCTTCTTGCATTCTTTCAACCTCGACAACTAATTCTCTTGACTTATGTTGCTTCAACTCAACTTCTCGTTCTTCTATCAGTCGATCTTTTTTTCTAGCTATGAAATCCCTTAGTTCTTGTTTTTTATTTTCTTTAGCTACTTCATCTGCTTTGATTATGATCTGATCTTTCTCAATCGAAGTTTTACCTAGAAAAAGGGGGAAAGGGGCGTTGTTCTCAACAAACTTAATAACTTCAAATTCCTCTTCATTTAATGTTCCATGAATAATAACAAGTACATTAATAACTCTTCCACATAGGGTTATCATCTTTCCTTTGAACAAGCCTATCCTTCCCAATGAAGGTACCACAATAGGTTTCCCCAAAATTTCTCAAGTGCCTTCTATCATAATATTCACTTGTGTCTCTTCATCCAAGATATAGTCTATGTTGAAGTCTCCTATTCTTGCAATTATGCGTTGTTTTTCTTTCAAGATTTGTGGAAAACTGACATCTTTTTTATCATCCATCATTTCTTTCAACTATTCTAATGTAGTCTGAACTTTCTCTGATTCTTTCCTTTGATGATTATTTAACATGCTCTTATTCCCTTGTCTTCCTTCATAGTTTTCTTGTCTCATGTTCATTTGTTCAACTTTAGCAATCATTATTGGATAATTCTCAACTTCATGACCAACAATTTTACAACAAAGACAAATAGGGAATGTACCAGGGAATTCCTTAGCAAGATGTCCCGGTCTTCTGCAGTTATAACATAGTGTCAATCCTCTGTTTCTTTTAAACGTTCCCCAACCTCTCTTGTACTGTGCACTAGGATCACAGTGATGGACCTGCAATCTGTAAAAAATCTTTTTAGGTTCATGCATCCAATTATTAGCCCAACAATTCTTTCTATGCATAGGAATAACATATCTTTCTTTATTTCTATCAAATTTATTCAGACCAACTCTTTCTTCCAACTGTTCCCTATCTTTTAGAGTAAGACAAAATCTATTAAATATACTTAAATTCTTTCTTTCGAAACAAAAAATTTTGCTTTATATTACTCTTATAAAAGCACAAAGCCTTACCTCTTTCAATATATTACCTCTTTTCTTCAGATCATGTTTCTTTCTTAGCACAGTGCTTCAAAAGTCAATTAGAGTACTGCGCACTACAACAATAGATCTACACACAAAGCTTCTCTTTTCTTTAATTCAGTTCCCATCAATCACAGTTTCAGTTTCGACAACAGAACCATTTGTTGGCACAGGGGAAGACCCAAGGTTCAATGCTTCAACAACGCACCAAAAAAACCCTAACTACCGAACCTTTTGACAACACTTGTGAAGTAGATGAAGTCTCACCCAATGTAGAGGTAGGGGGGTTACAGGACTCAAGTATCTATAACCAAGCTGGGACATAGATTTGTGATTACAATTACTTCGTAGAGTACTTAAGAACTACATGCATTAGTTTATCAACAAGTTTATTCACATCGCAGAAAAAACTCTAAGGATAGATTGTCACAGTAACAATGATAAAATACACATCACACTTAGCATCATAAGTTAGATCTATTATATTCAACATAAATAAAGCACTAATCATTCATATATCTATCTATCATACATAACGATCAATGCACTAAGCAGGCCCATAGAATAAACATCATAGCACAAAGAAAACCATCAACACATGATATATGTGGTTCACCCCAGTGTGGGGCTACGCCCACCAACTGATTATTCTTCTTTATTAGGCTTCAATATCTTATATTCATCTGCTCCTGTGCACTAATCCACAGAGCCAAGATTCGCATCAAACATGTGATCTGTGCACTAAGCACCAGATCCACCTTCCCAAAATCAGGTCAAGGCACAGAGCCAAATCCTATATAGAGCACAAATCCTTACATACATAGTCTGTTTCACTAAACAACCGAAAACTACTTTCACTTAGCCTTGCAAGCTATCGACCTCTCTTCTACATTACATTCATACTTATTTATACTTTTACATTTACAAAAAGGCCTAATCATTGGTAAACCCATGTGCCGACATCCCATAACATGTTACAAAACCCTAATAACCCCATGCTGGGTCCACAAAACCCACAAAACAAGTGAGATATGCAATCTCAGCTCCGCTTGGGCGCTCCTTCCTCTATCACTGCATCGAAGTCAAAAAAGTGGTCAAACCTGACCAAGTTTTCCTCAAAACTTGGTCGAGGGCCAACAGCGCATATGATACATCCTTAGAAATATCTATCCGAGGACTACAAATGTTGGCATGATGGTATTTTCTAACCGGTAGATGCCAAAAAAATGTCGTTTAGGGCCTTAAAATGACTGTGGAAGTTCAGAACCCGAAAAACTGCCAAAAATAGTAAATTACCAAAATTGCCAGAAAATTGTTTTAAGCTAGTTGGAAAAGGTGGGTGGCCACCAATATCCACCTATATCAATCCTCCCTCCTTAGGAAGAAATGGTATCCATTGTGTTGAGTGCCCAGGGGAGAGGAAAAAGCGTTTGTTGAATCTGCATCTTGATGAGCTGCTTGCCTTGTTGGGGAAGTTTCGTTGCTTAGCTTGTTGAAGGTTGTCACAAACATGTGGTTGGAAGGGTTGGACCTTTTTAACCAGTCTAGCTACATGAGGTGCATGTGTGCAGAAGGAATCTTTACACTTTGCTGCAATCTTTTCAACCTACTTCTGTTGGATAGAAGGTGCTTGGGCCGAGGCTGTAGTGGTTGTAGTATCCTTCTGTTCACCCTTTGAACAGATTATGAAGAAGCTAAATTTTGTAGTATGAGATACTACCTTGCAACACTTTTTAGGTGGGACTCATAAAAAGTAACAATGACACTACGGGGTTGAGACTCATAAATAACATGGAACTTCCACATATATGGTTGGCCCAAGAGAACATCACATAATACCTCATCCTTGAAGGGTTGGATGCCATATGACAATCGACATTGTTGGTTGACACGAAGATATTTTCCTTGGCGAAGCCATCCGATGTTGTATGGTTGCGAGTGTGGTTTTGTCATCAATCCCAACTGTTTGATGACCTCTGTTGAGATGAGTGTTACACGTCAAAATTGCTAAGTATCGCATTGTCCTTGTCAATCGTCGTAAGTGTCGCATCTTCCCTACATCTTTCGCAAGTGTCGCAAGTTGACCACTAGTGTCGTAAATGATGTTCAGACATAATGTCGTGATAACGACACTAAGGATGCACTTATGACACCTCATATGACTGATTTGAAGAGCAAGAACTGATCCACTGGAATCAAATAACTCTTGACACCTGAAAGAGGCCCTGAAACAGTGGTTTGGAAGGGGAACGCTCCTCTAATACAGCTGGAGAAGCGCTGGCGCTCCTCTACCATGATCCAGAAGCGTTATAAAGCCCTTCAGCCCTTCTGGAGGAGTGATTCTTACCTTAAGAGTGTTGGTGCTTTCCCAAGGCACATCAGGAGTGTTATAACGCTCTGATACCCCTTTTGGGGGAACGCTCCCTATTCTGGGTCAATTGTTAGCCCGTTGAGTCGAATGAGGAGGAGATCATTCGAGATTAGAAAGCAGTTGTGCTCGAATTATTGGTTTCATCAAAATATCCCTGATCCAAGGAGATGGTTCCTAACTGGTTCTAAACATAACTCAAGAGGTTAGGCCTTTCCCAACCTATATAAACAGGCTCTATGATGGTGGAAAGGGGGAAGAACTGAACATATGAAACTTA
>ML805428.1:136974-161870 GCA_009831015.1 Picea engelmannii
ATAAACAGGCTCTATGATGGTGGAAAGGGGGAAGAACTGAACATATGAAACTTATGATCTTGGAGGAAACTGACAGTCAGCCAAAGAGAAGTGATCAGTGAAGCTGCTGTTATCCAGGTTGTGGATCTTTCAGGCAAGGGTTGAACGAAGAGGACTTGATGAAGTTGTCACATTCGCATCTACGATTGTAAGTACTGCTGTCGTCATTCTCATTAATATGACACGCTTGGCCTGTTTCTTTCTAGTTTGTGTCTGATACCATATGAACTTATCATTTATTGATAGATCTATTTTCAAGCTAATGTCAATAGAGTAGGAAGTGGTCATACCTTGTTTTGTCCACAGACCTCAGTGAGGAGCAAAGGGATTGGAGCGCAACTCGGAGCGTGCAGGGACAAACGTCGATTAAAAGGTACTTCTGTTATTTTCCCTTCTCATGCATTAGGCTTAGATAGATTTGAAAGGAAGTCAGTGTCCACGTTAAGCATTTTTCTGTCTAGGGTTAAGGTCAAGCCTTAGAGGTGATCTACCTATCCGCAGGGAGATTTTCCTACAACAACAAAATGCAGCGGGGTCCCCTTCACCCACATATGTGAATGAAAAAGGTGCTCCCCCTCTTCAGGATTTGTTGGTTCTTCTGGTTGAATTGTTGTGGTCACGACAATAGCAATGGGGTCTGCATCAATGATCTGTCTTTTACCAGTATTTTCAGAATTAGATTCTGAATTAGGGTTCGGCTCCTTGTCTTTGATCTCGGCCACCAATGAATGTTTTGAGAGACATTCATCGGTGTTGTGCCAAGAGCTTTTGTGGAAATTGCACCATTTTCTGGTGTCCTTCTTTGTCTTCCCGTGACCCTTCTTTTCCCGTGGCTTGGATTGTTTTCAGGAGAATGTTTGTTAGGGCCATCTTTTTCATACTTTGGTTTTTGCAGATTTGTAGACCCAGACTCCCGTTTGTTCTGGTGCTTAAATTTCTGCTCAATTTTAACAACATATCGATAAGCAACATTGAGTGATGAGATGTCCAGAAAATCCATTTTAGTTTGGATGTACATGTGTAGAGCCCCACAGTATTTCAGAACCAAGTGTCGTTCAGAGTCTTTGATACCTAGCTTGGTGCACAAGGTGTGGAGGATATTGGTGAACTATGGAACTGCTTGGCCCCTCTCTTGCCACAATGTGGTCCATCTCACATACTGGTCCTCACATTTTCCAACAGGGTAGTATTGTTCATTTACCGCATCCACAAAAAAATCCCATGTGGGCTCGACCCCATATATTCCAGACTCCTCTGTGCAAATTTGCTCCTAGTAAGTTTCCCACCAATGTTTGACATCAGGGAGATATTTAAGGAGTGCGAAGGTAATCTTTTCCCTGTCGAAAAAATTATGAACACATAAATAACCTTCTAACAGATTTAACCATTTGTCTAGGGCATCCGCATCTATCTGACCTTCAAATATGAGAATATCAAAATTAACCTGTACCTTGAAAGGAGAGGTACTTCCAAAGTGGTTGTTTGATGAAGATGCGCCTGTTGCTATTGACAAGCATTGAAGGATGTGGGAAAAATTCTCCATCATTTCATCCCTCTGTCACGTGAGAGATTGCTCAAGCAACAGATTTATAGGATCGTCTGCTCCATCGTTTTTAATTTCTTCTGCTATGGAGGGTTTCTTGGGCGTGCGAGAGTGATTGTCTTCAAGAGAGAAAATATCGAGACCCAACTAGCTATACTTGAACCTCGTCAGGGACATGCACTGAAAAAAAGATCAAGAGCATCTTTCTCTGATACCATTGATCCGAATTATTTTCGGCACTAAATGATAGCGGAGATGTAATAAAGAAATGCACAGAGATATCACAAATATCCAATAATATAGAAAAAATGTATCAGAGATGCAACCATAAACACAAAAATACAATAATACACGATTTCTATTAATGAAAGAAATGTAGAGAGACTGTCAAAATACAGAGTGGAAGACTCGCTAGAATGGTGGCAGCTTATCTCTGAGAAGAGATGTGACAGATACTCGCATTCACAAGAATATGATTAAAATGAGTCTCTGAAATCCTTTTTACAATAAAAAAGAATGTAAAAAACCCTAGACATCCAAAAACCTAACCCTAGGAGATGAAGCACCAAAAGTCATGTGGGCCTCGTCGGGATAAATTGGTACATGAATTTCCCGGGGTCGTAACTTTGGCATACTATCTCCATTTGACGCATATGATACATCATTAGAAATATCTATCCAAGGAATAAAAATGTTGGCATTAACTCATTTCTAATTTGTAGACGCCCAAGAAATGTTGTTTAGGGCCTCAAAACGGCTCCAAAAGTTCATGACCCGAAAAACTGATAAAATAGTAAATTACCAAAATTTCCAGAAAATGTTTTGAGCCAGATGGAAAAGGTGGGTGGCCATCGATATCCACCTGGATCAATCCTCCCTCCTTAGGAAGCAATGGTCTCCATTGTTTTGAGTTCCCGGGGGAGAGGAAAAAGCGTTTGCTGAATCTGCATCTTGATGAGTTGCTTGCCTTGTTAGGGAAGTTGCGTTGCTTATCTTGTTGAAGTTTGTCACGAACATGTGGCTGGAAGGGTTGGACCTTTTTAACTAGTATGGATACATAAGGTGCCTATGTGCAGAAGGAATATTTACACTTTGTTGCAAGCTTGTCGACCTGCTTCTGTTGGATAGAAGGTGCTTGGTCCAAGGCTGTAGTGGTTACATTATCCTTATGTTCACCGTTTGAACTGATTGTGAAGAAGATGAATTTTGTAGTATGAGATACTACCCTGCGACACTATTTAGGTGGGACAATAGTTGGAAATAACTCTAATATTTTGAAGAGATGACCCCCAAAAGTAACAATAACACTACAGGGTCGAGACTCATAAACACCATGGTTCTTCCACATATATGGTTGGCCCAAGAGAACATCACATACATCCAATGGGGAAACATCACATAATGCATCATCCTTGAAGGGCTGGATGTCATATGACAATAGACACTGCTGGCTGACACGAAGATCTCATCCTTGGTGAAGCCACCCGATGTTGTATGGCTATGGGTGTGGTGTTGTCATCAATTCCAACTATTTGATGACCTCTTCTGAGATGAGGTTCTTCTAGCTTCTGCTATCAACAATAAAATGCAGCGGGGTCCCCTTCACCCACATTTGTGAATGAAAAATGTGCTCCCCCTCTTCAGGAATATAAAAATTAACCTGTACCTTGAAAGGAGAGGTGCTTCCAAAGTGGTTGTTTGATGAAGATGATCCTATTTCTATCGACAAATGTTGAAGGATGTGGGAAAAACTCTCCATCATTTCATCCCTCTATCACGTGAGATATTGCTCAAGTAATATATTTATAGGATCGTTTGCTCCAACATTTTTCTTTGCATCTGCCATGGAGGGTTTCTTGGGCATTCGAGAGTGATTGTCTTCAAGAGAGACAAGCTTGAGACCCAACTTGCTATACTTAGACCTCGATGGCGAAATGCACTAGAAAAATGATCAACAATATCCTGCTCTGATACCATTGATCCAGATTATTTTTGGCACGAAATGATAGCGGAGATGTAATGAAGAAATGCAGAGAGATATCACGAATATCTAGTAATATAACAAAAATGTATCAGAGATGCAACCATAGACACAGAAATGCAGTAATACATGATTTCTATTAATGAAATAAATGTACAGAGTCTGTAAAAATACAGAGTGGAATACTTGCTAGAATGGTGGCAGCTTATCTCGGAGAAGAGATGTGACGGCTACTCACATTCACAAGAAGATGATTACAATGAGGCTTTGAAAGCCTTTTTACAATAAACAGAAATGTCAAAAACCCTAGACATCCAAAAACCTAACCATAGGAGATGAAGCGCCAAAAGTCATGTGGGCCCCATCAGGGCAAATTGGTACATCAATTTCCCGAGGTCGTAACTTTGGCATAATATCTCCCTTTGACGCATATTATACATCGTTAGAAACATCTATCTGAGGAATACAACTATTGGCATGAAATTGTTGCTTAATTGGTAGATGCCCAAAAAATGTCGTTTAGGGCCTCAAAATGGATCCAGAAGTTCATGACCCGAAAAACTACCAAAAATAGTAAATTACCAAAATTGCCAGAAAACTGTTTTGAGCCAGTTGGAAAAGGTGGGTGGCCACCGATATCCACCTGGATCAATCCTCCCTCCTTAGGAAGCAATGGTCTCTATTGTGTTGAGTGACCGACGGAGAGGAAAAAGGATTTGTTGAATCTACATCTTGATGAGTTGCTTTCCTTGTTGGGGAAGTTGCATTGCTTAGCTTGTTGAAGGTTGTCACGAACATGTGGCTAGAAGGGTTGGACCGTTTTAACCAGTCTGGCTACATGAGGTGCCCGCGTGCAGAAGAAATATTTACACTTTGTTGTAATCTTTTCGACCTACTTCTGTTGGATAGAAGGTGCTTGGGCCAAGGATGTAGTGGTTGCAGTATCCTTTTGTTCACCCTTTGAGTAGATTGTGAAGAAGTTGAATTTTGTAGTATGAGATACTACCTTGTGGCACTGTTTAGTTGGGACAATAGTTGGAACTACCTATGGTATTAAGTAGAGATGACCCCCCAAAGTAACAATGATACTACAGGGTCGAGACTCATAAACAACATGGCGCTTCCACATATATGGTTGGCCCAAGAGAACATCACATACATCCAATGGGGAAACATCAAATAATACCTCATCCTTGAAGGGCTGGATGCAGTATGAAAATTGACACTGCTGGCTGACATGAAGATCTTGTCCTTGGCTAAGACACCTGATGTTGTATGGCTATGGGTGTGGTGTTGTCATCAATCCCAATTGTTTGACAACTTCTGCTGAGATGAGGTTCTTCTGGCTTTCGCTATCAACAATAAAATGAAGCGGGGTCCCCTTCACCCATATCTATGAATGGAAAATTTGCTCCCCCTCTTCAGGATCTGTTGGTTCTTCTAGTTGAATTATTGCGGTCGTGACAATAGCATTTGGGTCTGCGTCGATGATCTGTATTTTACCAGTATTTTCATAATCAGATTCTGAATTAGGGTTCGGCTCATTGTCTTTGATCTCGACCACCAATGACTATTTTGAGCGACATTGATCAGTGCTGTGCATGGGGCTTTTGTGGAAATCACACCATTTTCCGGTGTCCTTCTTTATCTTCCCGTGACCCTTCTTTTCCCGTGGCTTGGACTAGTTTTCAAGAGACTGTTTGTTAGGGCCGTCTTTGTTATACTTTGGTTGTTGCGAATTTGTAGACCCGGATTCCCGTTTGTTTCGGTGCTTAAATTTCTTCTCGATTTTAACAACATATCAATAAGCAACACCAAGTGATGATATGTCTATAAAATCCATTTTAGTTTGGATGTATCTGTGTAGAGCCCCATGATATTTCAGAACCAAGTGTCGTTCAAAGTCTTTGATACCCAACTTGGTGCGCAAGGTGTGAAAGATATTGGTGAACTCTGAAACTTCTTGGCCCCTCTCTTACCACAGTCTGGTCCATCTCACGTACTGGTCCTCATAGTTTCCAATAGGGTAATATTGTTCCTTTATCGCATCCAGAAAAAAATCCAAAGTGGGATCGACCCCATATATTTTAGACTCCTTTGTGGAACTTTTCTCCCAGTAAGTTTCCCACCAATGTTTGACATGGGGGAGAGATTTAAGGAGTGTGAAGGTGATTTTTTCCCAATCGGAAAATTTATGAACAAAGAAATAACCTTCTAACAGATTTAACCATTTGTCCAAGGCATCCGCATCCATCTAACCTTGAAATATAGGAATATCAAAATTAACATGTACCTTGAAAGGAGAGGTGCTTCCAAAGTGGTTGTTTGATGAAGATGCGCCTATTGCTATCAACAGACATTGAAGGATGTGGGAAAAATTCTTCATCTTTTCGTCCCTCTGTCGCATGGGAGCTTTCTCAAGCAATATATTTATAGGATCGTCTGCTCCATTGTTTATCTTTTCTTCCGCCATGGAGGTTTTCTTGGGCATGCGAGAGAGGTTGTCTTTAAGAGAGAAAATCTCAAGAACCAACTTGCTATACTTAGACCTCATTGGGGACATGCACTTAAAAAATGATCAACAGAAGCCTGCTCTGATACCACTGATCCAAATTATTTTCAGCACGAAATGATAGCGGAGATGTAATAAAGAAATGCACAGAGATATTGCAGATATCCAACAATATAACAAAAATGTATCAGAGATGAAACCATAAATACAAAAATATAGTAATATGCGATTTCTATTAATGAAATAAATGTACCAAGACTATAAAAGTACAGAGTGGAAGACTCGTGTTTTCACAGGGGAAAACCCAGGGTTCAACTCTTACAGATCACCAACAAGCCCTAACTACTGGCCCTTTTGACAACACCTGCGAAGAAGATGCAATCTCACCTGAAGTAGCAATAGGGGGGTTGCAGGACACAAGTGTCTACAACAAGAGGAAATGCAAAGTGAATCCAAAACACAACAGCAATAAATATAGATATTCTTTATCATGCTTAAGCCTACTTCACAAGTTATATCTCTTAGCTAACACAACAATGCAATAAAAATATATCAAGTGGAAACTAACAAAGCATCAATCACATAAAACAACAAGATATACGTGGTTCACCCTCTCCCTAGGGCTACGTCCACATAACTACTTTTCTTGATATATTAAATGGAAACATATAGTTCTATCTGCGCACTTAGCTATAGATCTCTCTCTCTCCTTATGTTTCTCTCCCCTCCCTGCGCACCCAACTACAGGGTTGATCTTCGCACCGAGCTGAAGATCCACAATACAAGAATCCTCTCACAATACAATGCTTCTCTTACGCAATAACAATAATCAACTAAAATCAACAACCCTTCCTTACTCCTCTAGATATTTATTTATACATTATACTGACTCTCAGACAACCTTAGACCGAGGCCAAAGTGTCAAAACCCTAAATACCAAAACCTTAGGTGTCAAAACCCTAGGTCCCATGCAACCCGTATCTTAAGGGCTTCTCCAGCCTATTCTTCCTCCTTTTTCACGAGGTGATCCAAAGCATCCGTTGGTGGATTTTTCCACTTGCTGAGTTATCCATGATCCATATTCTTTATTGATATGTCTTCTTTGATCTTCTCTTTCAATGGATAGCTTTCCCTTACTTTGATCCTTCTTTTCTTCTTCTTTGACCATTTCGACCCATTCTCGGTTAATGTGCCTTACGCGCAGTTCGTGCTTCGATCCTCTTCCTTAATATTTGTTTCCTTCCATAAACAAGGGCCAATAGTCCCCCAACACTCACATGTGACTCGTCCCGAGTCACTACAAGATTGAACCTTCTTTTTTACTTTGTTTGCAGACTGCACGGAGCAGCCTATGCTTCCTGCTCTGTCCCTCCCTGTTGTGTGAAGACTATCTTTTCTGTGTCTGGTACCTAGTTTCAATTGCACCTGGTACCTAAAACCTTCTTCCACTTATTTTAATGAGAGTTGCGAGGCAACTGGTTGTCATAATACAATTTCAATCAGCTCCCATTTACTAAACCTTCCTTCCATTCTCCATTCAGGGTCTTCAACTGCGCAACTCCTCCTTCTGTAACATAGGAAACATCATATTGCCCAAGCCAATGTGTCCTGAACTTCCCTGGATGCTTCATGAACTTGTTGTCATATACCAATATCGGATCTCCTTGCTTAAATGATTTCTTCTTGATATGTTTGTCATGGTAATCCTTTTCTCGTTCCTTTTGTACCTGCTGATGAAATCTTGCAATAAACCTGTCTTCCTCTAGTTCCACTAACTTCACAAGCTTGTCTCGCACAACACATGTGTCATCCATACCTGTAAATACTACAATTATTAATATGGGAACCAAATATTCCATAGGTACCATTGATTCCAAGCCATAAACTAACTTAAAGGGAGTCTGCATTGTCATCTTTTTGCAAGTGGTTCTATAAGCCCATAATACTGTTGGAATTCTTAAATCCCAATCATCTCTATTAACACTACAAATCTTAGTCAGCGTTGTCTCCAACATCTTATTGAAATCTTTGACTGTACCATTTTCTTGCGGGTGCTATGGCGTGCTCTTCTGGTGGTGAACTTCAAATTCTTGAGTCAAGGCTTGAATAGTCGTATTAATAAAATGTGTGCCTTGATCACTCATGAGGATATTTGGGCATCCAAATATGATTATGATATCATCAAATATGAATTACGTAGTTGTAGTTGCACTACAGTCCTTAATTGTTCTTTCTTCTACCCATCTGGTTAAATACTTTGTCACAGTGATGATGTATCGAGCTCCTGTGCACTTTTCTGGTGGGTTGATAGGTCCCACAAAATCAATGGCCCATTTATCGAATGTCTGTAAAGTTAGCTGAGGTGCTAAAGGCATCTCATCTCTTCTGGAAGGTTTCCCAACTCTTTGGCATACATCACAGGCTCTGTAGTATTCCTTAGCATCTTTGTGTAAGGTGGGCCACCAGAGGCTAGCTCTAAGAACCTTATGCATTGTTGCTTTCCCTACCTAATGTCCTCCTGCGATGACTTCATGTGCTTATGCCAGAATGAGTGGTCTTTCTACCTCCATAACACATCTTCTCAAAATTTCATCTGGTCCCATCTTATATAGCTGTCCAACTATAAGTGAAAAATCTGCAGCACAAACTACCGGCTGTTTCTTCTGAATAATTGTATATTCGTGGGGTACCATTCTTGTAGACAAGAACTAGACTATCTCAGTGAAGTGATCATCAAATTTTCTGATGGCCAACAACCATGCATCTGGTAGGGTATCCTCCAAACTGGTAGGTTCCTCTCCATGTTCTAACCTAGAAAAGTGGTCAGGTCCCTTGTTCATTCTCCCTGGCTTGACCACAATCTCAAAATCATATTCCTGGAATAACAATAGCCACTTTCATATTCTTCTCCCCGACACTAACTTGTTGACTAAGTATTTCAACACAGAGTGATCAGTGAACATCTTAAAATGTCCTCCCAACAAGTAGTGTCGAAACTTCTACAACGCATACACCATAGCTAAACCTTCTCTTTCAGTGGTAGTGTAATTTATCTCAGCTGTAGAAAGATTCCTGCTAGCAAAGGCTAGCGGGTGGTCAATATCTCCTACTCCTGGTTGTATTAACACTACTCCTAATGCAATAGATGAATCATCGGCATGGACGTGGAATTCCTTACTCCAATCTGGAAAAACCAGAATAGGAGCAATGACCATTTTTTGCTTTAGTGTGTCGAAGCTCTGTTGGCATTCCTCTGATCATTGAAACTGGTGATCTTTCTTTAAAATCTTTTCCATGGATGTTTTTATCTATTCATATCCCTTGATAAACTTTCTATAGTATCCAGTATGTCCCAGTGCAGTGCGTAGTTGTCTAACCGAAGTAGGAGGAGGTAGATCAACAATGATGGCAATCTTGGAAGGATTTACCAACAACCCCTGCTTACATACACAATGTGTCCCAGTAATACTCCAAAAGGTGAAAGGAATATGCACTTCTTCAGGTTTAGGGCAATCTGACATTGCCTATACTTATCCAACATTAGTCTCAAACATTCAATATGTTTTTTCAATAAGCTAAAATCAGTGCAATCATCAAAATATGCTTCCAAAAATTTATGTAAACATTCCTTGAATGCTTCTACCACCACCCTGGAAAATATGGTTGGTGCATTCTTCAATCTGAAAGACATCACAGTGTACTGGAAAGAACCCCATTCTGTTGCAAATGTGGTCTTATGTCTGTCTTCCTTAGCAATCTTGATCTGGTGATAACCTGAAAATCCATCTGTGAAGGAGTAAACTTCTTGTCCTCCCACATTATCTAACACTTCATCAGTAAATGGTGTAGGGAATGGATCATGTAAACATGCATCATTCAATTTCCTTAAATCTACACAGATTTTGATTTCTCCTATATTTTTATCTTGGAATGCCATAGGGATGATCCATTCATATTCTTCAACAGGTTCTATGATTCCTTCTTCCAACATTCTGTCTAATTCAACCCTAACTTTCTACTTATACTTGGGACTCAGTCTGTAGGGTCTCTGCTTAATTGGCCTTGCATCTGGCTTCAAAGGGATCTTCATTTCTCCCATGGGCCCTTTAATGCCCTTCATGTTTTTGAACTTGATTGGAAACAAGTCCTGATATTCATGCAATAATTTTGTAATGTTATCAATAGTGGAATCATCCCAATAATCTCCAACGTTCGTCAACTTAGGTGATTTCTCGGTTCCAATATTAACTTTCTTGATTTTAATTAGCTATCCAATGAAAGGTAGTTCAATCCCTGGCCCTTCTATGTCTCTCTGTCCTTCAATTTTTGTGATGTTCACATTCCTAGGATCATCATCTTCATTAGAATTAATATTGTAACAACCCTGTAATTTCTGAAGAGGTGCAGTCCATTCATCTTCTTCTTGCTCCAGAGGGAGGTTAGGTGCCTCCTCAAAGAATTTTTGTCTTACCACTTGTAAATCCTGATCTATTGTGGGGCACCAACTTTCAAATAAAAATGTAGCTATAAAGTTCTGGGTCATACCATACCAATCTGAAGTGGTGAGGTTCAACTCTTCTTGAAGATACCAATTGATAGGCATTGTGTCTAGTGTGTTAATGAACTTATGCACCCATTGTTCTTTAGGAATTCATCTCCAAGCCTCCTCACAACTCCGCACATGGTCCTTCATACATCTCTGACCTGTGTATCAAACTTCTCACCCTTGGACTTGGTCTTAAAAGCGCACTGTCATCAAAGTGCAACATTGTACCCACTCCACGATGTTCTTCTTGTGTGTTCCCCACCATCTTGCTGGTGTTGATTTCAAGGCTTCATCCAGTTGCAACAACCTCTATTGTACTGGTACAATTTCTTCAAATTCCAATAAGAATGTTTATAAATGATTTAAACCATCAAATGTGGGCAGATTACTTACTTTTGTGCCAATCCAATGAACTTCCCTAGTCAATCTTGAACACCTCCACACATAAAATTCATACATTATGTTCTGCCAGTTCTCTAATCCTTCTTCTGAATCTGATGATCATGGACTTTCACTTCGCCAACTTAAATTTCCATCTACCATAGAATTAATGTAATCTGGTTGTCTTGTTGTCAATTTATATATATTCTCTAGTTCATAAGCACGGTCTTCTTCTATGATAGGTTATGTTTATCTACGACCTTCATCAGGATCAAGAGGTGCAATGAACCTAAGTCCATAACCTTCAATTTTCATTCTTCTCTTATTTAGGTCAACAACAATCAAATTGTTGAAAGCCCAATCAATGCCCAACAATGCAGGATAAGGACAACTATAATCAACTATCTCAATCACTTCGAATTCTGCAAATGTGCTTACCCCGTCAATGTCCACAGGGACATGATCCAATCTCCCAAAGGGGCTTACTTCCTACTGATTATCCATCCTGAGCCTGATAGGAGAGTAAATCAACTTAGGTTTTCCCATCAGTGCCCAGGTCTTCTTCATCATAACATTGACTTCTGATCCCAAGTGGAGGACCACATAATATATGTCATAGTCTACAATATGAGTATTAAGGTGTAGTTCCTTGTTTGTCCTTCTCTTTATAGATACTTGATGTACTGCCTTATTCAGTAGAGGATCTACCCTTCCTATCTCGTACTGTCTAATCAAGTTTTTTTATTTCTTGCACAACTCTTTCATCCTTAATCAAATTAATGCAACTGTATAGGAAATCCATAAGCTTGCTTGCCTCTTTTCCATCTTCGGGCGAGGAAGACTGATTGAATGCCAGAGGCATTCCACATTCTCTCACTTCTAGTTGTGCCTTAGATGAAGAAGCATGTTCTCTTCCAAATTCTCTTCTTTCCTCTTCGAATGTATGCTTTTCCTTTCTTGAATCAAGCAACCATGTCTTCTCTACAGACCTTCTGATCCTTGATCCCTCTATAGTATTTTCTGGAGTCACCCTGTCTTCTCCTATAACAATGCCTCCCCTAGTGATAACAACGACTCTGGGATCCTCTTCGCAAGGTTACACTAATATTAGCTGCAATTGTTGGTTTCCACCCTGTCTTTCCTGAAGTTTCACCAGCAATACTAGACAATATTCAATAACATGTTCAAATGAGTTGCAGTAGATGCAAGTGGTACAAGGGTTATGACAGTCCCTGTTATAACCCTAAATTGCACCAGACATACTTACCTGGCATCATTCCATCTCATTTGCCTTCTTTGCCAAGCCACTATTGAACAACTTCTTAAAAAACACTCTTTTTGAAGGCATACACGCCCTTCTCCACTACTGCACACATGTGTACGCTGGTTGACCCAATACAACCCATGTATACCTAAAAAGCATGAAAAATGGAAAGTTTCGAACGGAACACATAGTTTTGGGTAAGTTAACTAAACTTTTTGACCGCCCATAGTCGGTCACTCGACAAAATACCTAGCCCTTTCTAGCCTATAAAAGAAGGGGTAGGGGTCCCATCACATTAAGGGTTTTATCATGCATGCAAAAATGACCTAAAGTCTCTTAATTTTTACCAACATCCCAATCATAAACCCCATTATTCATATGCAAATACAAGGTTAAAGAGATCCAATTATTGTACCTTAGTTTCTGTGTTTGATGTTGATCCCTTTAATGCTTGGTCGCTCCTTGACTGCAACTCTCCTCCCAACGCTGACCTGCATTCATAAAAGACAAACAAAGAACTCCACATGCATATAATCTATAAATTAATGGGTTATAGATTCTATCAAAATATAATCAAATTTAAATATTGACAATCTCATATGGCGGGACGAGAAAATTACTTCTTTTATTAATCTCACAAGAGTAACCTTACAATGGTGAGATCAGCCACTGCTCCTCGAATATGGTCCTGGGATCCTCTTCAACTATGCTCCAACTACTTCTTTATATTATTCTCTTCACACAATAGTTGCAAAAGGTTGGGGCAAGGGGAATGCTAAATCGGGTATAGTTTCTTTGCTATGATTTGTCTTCTTCAAATGGGACCCCTACCCATTCTTTTATAGGCTAGAAAGGGCTAGGTATTTGGTCAAGTGACTGACTATGGGAGGTTAAACGGTTCAGTTAACTTACCCAAAATTGTGTGTTCCGTCTGCAACTTTCCATTTTTCATGCTTTTTAGGTATACACAGGCTGTAGTGGGTCAGCCAGCGTACACACGCATGCAATAGTGGAGCAGGGCATGTATGCCTTCAAAAAGAGTGTTTTTTAAGAATCTGTTCAATAATGGCTTGGCAAAGAAGACAAATGATATGGCCTGATGCCAGGTAAGAATGTCTGGTGCAATTTAGGGTTATAACAGATGCCCCCTAATGTGTGAGGTCAGAAGAGCATCTGATGGCCGAAATACATTATCAATATTCACCAACGTACCAAAAAAGTGAGCCCAGGAACCATAATTCAGGAGGTGCCATCTACAAAATAACAATTGTCTCACCGAGGCGGGCATACCCATGCTCAGAATAAAATCATGGCTACCAATCAAATACATTGTAGATCCATGTCATATAACTATATAAAGTGTAGCCGCGAGCAATACACAACAAATATACATCTCGAAATAAAAAAGATATACATGTATAGTATCCATCTTCAAGAAGCGAATTAGGCCTGATGGCTAGAGATGAGGCCTTCAGAGCTCAAGAAACAACTTCAAAATATTCACAAATCGGGTAGGAGTGTAATATGAGTGTACATCTTCACTACACAGAGGTCTTCGACAACTTGTTAGGAACGGACTAGAGGATTTTGATGATCAGGTTGAGGGCTTCATGGATTTCAAACAAAGACTTGATTGGGCTTTCGGGATGACCGGGCATGAGGGTAAGAGATAATCTGCAGAGGGGGTCGACTCAAGCTTGGTAATAACTTCCCTTGGACAATAGCACGACAAAATATGAGACTCAGGCAACATGATATTTTGACATAAGTTCACAATGCAGGAGGCACCACAAACTCTCTATATGTTTGGAAGAATAACCAAATGAAGGAGGACACAACTCTATGTAGAGAGAATGGCTTCCTAAGGTCATGTTAAATCCCAAGGCTTGATGAACAAACGAAAGGATGTGCTTTGTCCAAGGGAGACTCATTGTGCTGCCAATAAAAACAAAATACTTTTCCCTTCCACTTTTTGGGGTATATTTGATTTTTTTTGTCTTTTTCAATAACTTTGGAAAGATTGAAAAAGAATAAAAGAATGCTATGTTACAAAGGAGGATCGAGTGTCGCGGACATACTAGTTCCAAGCGCACATAACACATGAATGCGCAGGGCAAAGGGACATATGCAGGAAAAGGACACTCGGGAAAAATCCTCCATGGGCTAAAGGTGTCAAGACACAGAGGTAAAGTGCTATAGGGATTGCATATAAGGAATGCTTAAGATGGTTCAATTGAGAGCAACATGGAGCCGACATTATGCCAAAGACGCAGGTATGAAAACACGATTAATAAGACACAGAATGGTAACGTCATTCGATGTAATTTTAACGAGCCCAGAGAAGGAAAGCTCGACGTTTTTTCATATTTAGAGAGTCTGAAAAGGCATAAAAGGAGACTCCACTAGGGTACCTTTTTCGAAGATAGTCTAGTCGGCTCAAAAAAGGGGTAAAGTAGCACCGACCAGACATCTATTCAAAACCATTTTAACGAGTGTGATAAAGACAAGATCACTCAACGATTTTTTCATTTTTAAGGAGTCTGAAAAAAGATTAACTATGGACTCCATCAGGAATGTTCTTCTGGACCATTTTAACGAGTGTGAAATAATAAGGTCACTCAACGATCTTTCCAATTTTAGGGAGTCTGAAAAGAGCTTAACTATGGACTCTGTGAGGGTTCCTTTTTCATAAATTTAGTCCCTCAGGCCCGAAAAAGGGTTAAAATCATACCTGAGAATACTCTTCTAGGGAACCGAAGCTCCTAGAGTATACCTTTGTTCGTACAGATGACCATCCAGACTAAAAAGAGGTAAACTACCGCCGGATAGATGTGACTTCGAATTTCAGTTTAGCGAGCGTGAAGGTCAACAAGATCACTCAACAATATTTTCATTTTTAGAGGGCCTGAAAAGGGATTAAAAGAAGATTTGTGGGGGCTATGACTCATGTATGAAACTATTTCAGGTAGAGCCCGCTTCTAGGCTCAGACCAAGAGTCTCTTCGATAGTCAACTTGGAAAGTCTCCCAAAAGGGAAGAAAACACAAACCACGGTGTAATTCCTCCCACGGTATAGAAACCATAGTAATGGCTTCAAGGATAGACTCATCTAAAGGAAATTCAAAATATGAGAAATCATGCAAACGAGGGTCGACGGTCCCAAAGGGTGAAGTAAACTTACCATACTCCATATGACGATGGAGGTTCTGGCCAAGATTGGCAGAGTCTATCAGCGAAGAATCACGAGCAAGAGGGATTGAGGATCTACAAACAACGAGATCAGACTCAGAAGGATACTCAAGCCCACTTGGACCAAGAGGGGGAAGCAAGGGCTCCCATGCCCACATTGAATAAACCAAAGGATCAATTTTCGAGACCAAGTCTTGATAAGGCAAACATGATTTCACAGGTTCGTGCTCAGAAGCAATTGAACACCGAGGATAATACACCACATAATTAACCCATGGTTGGGTGGAGTCTACAGGAACACTAGGAACATATAAAGGGGCAGCTTGAACTAACGTTGAATTAGGATGGTGATTATCAGATGCCAGCTGGTCAATAGTGACAATGCTTCCATTGTGAGGGAAATGCATCACCCGGAAGAGCATAGATACCACAACTTTCATAGCATATACATAATCATGCCAGAGAAGCATATTGAAATCTAACGGGCCTTGCACCACTATAACATCGACACAGACAATCTTCCCACCTAACGAGATAGACAAATGAGGAAGAACCCCCAAATATTCACTAGGACGTCTGTCAAAATCCAACAGCTCATGCAAAGCAGATACAAGCTCAAGAGATCCCAAGACTTTCCAAACCGAGGAGGATAAAATACTTATGGAGGCTCCTTCATCCATGATACATCGATAGATGTTTTTTGAATTAACTTCAACCCTTATTTGAAAAGGTGCAGAATAAGGAAGAGGAGGCTCAACAAGATCATTCCAATCAAAGGAAACCATCCTAGGGCTTGGAGGGGGTGTGCTTGGAGCGAGCAGAATGCCCCCTTATTTTGAAAGTATAGAACTGGAAATGCTAAAAACATAGTCGGTAGACACTTTACTCCCCAAGAGAGGAGTGGGATTAGTCGAAGATGGCATCGATGTGACCACTTTGGTAGAATCGACACTCTTCAAGAGAAGATTGGGATCAACCGAGGATTGAAACAGTGTGACCACTTTCTCAACCAATGAATGCATAGGTTGCAAGACTACATGGTCTAAAGGCACTTCACCCACCAAAAGAGGAGTGGGATCAGTCGATGACTGCATCAACATGACCATTTTCTCAACCAATGGCTGAATAGGATGAGAGACTACAAGGTCTAAAGGCACCTCACCCCTTAAAAGAGGAGTGGGATCAGCCGATGATTGCATCGACATGACCACTTTCTCAACCAAGGGCTGAAAAGACTATGAGGAAACTTCAGAAGACTCAAAATCAGAAGAGCTTGCAGACAGGGACCACAATATTCGAACCTCTAGAAGGCCAGGGCACAAATGAGTAAGGTGATCTCCCTTACAAAGCTTACAAGGGAACTTAGGCTTACGTCCTATACGTCTAGGTTTCTCAACAAAATTGATGCCCCCAACATGATTACCAATGGCTGGTTGCACATCTCCAACATGACTTGCAGAGGTTGGTGATGGGTTGATAACATGACTCGCAGAGGCTACATACCTATTACCAGTATGACTAGCAGTGACTAGAATTCCCCCCCCAACATGACTTGCAGAGGGTGGGTTCTTGCCCCCAACATAATTTTTAGAGGTTGGGTGCTGGTCTTCAATGTGACTTGCAGAGGTTGTCGACCTATCTCCAACATGACTCACAGAGGTTGGTGATTTCTTCTTCCTATTCTTCCTCTTTATATTTCGTTTAAACGTCTGGTTACTAGTAACTGTAATTTCACCAGAGGTGGGAGAAGAAGGAGGAGAAGAATTTGTTGATGAAGGAACATCAACATTATTCCCATGACATAAAGTGCTTAACTGGGAAGCATAAAGAGCATTTGGGACATTTGGAATGGTACCCAACCAAACTGGTAATCCCACATTCAACCCAGGAATGTACAAAGTGGCCATCAAAGGGACACCAATGTTTCCAAAGAAAGGAAAAGCACAAGAATCCCCTTGCGAAGGGGTTCCTCGGTTGGTATCATCGGTAACCTTTTCCATAAAGATCTTATGCACAGTTTCTCCCCTTGCGGGATCGTTCAAGTTCGTAAAAGTCTCACACACTGACTATGGCGAACCAATGTTATCAAAACAACGCCTATAAAGAGGCGGATCCATGTTTCTAAGTGGAAGACCACAAAGTCCTCATGAATTGTGGAGTGGGCAGTCTACCACCCTAGGTCAGAGACCCAAGGAAATGGTTGGCTAAATCACTATGGAAAACTAGGGAGCACAGAGCACACATTGAAAAAATTCCTAAAGGAAAATCAACCAAATGACTAACTAGTAGGAAGAATAGTTACACCAGCCAACACTAGAGAAACTTACCGGTGCAAGTGCAACTGGAATATGGAAGCACCCTCCGGGTATAATCTGCAAAGTGTGGCCCGATGTTTTCCCTAGGTACTATGGTATACCCCTGGGGTCACCTGTGTAAGTCCCTAAAATAAAGGCAACTAGGTTTCCATCTCGTGAACAATCACCAGGTAGGTACATTCAACAGTCGGGTGGACTGCAATGAGTTGGGTATCAAGCCCGAAACCTATCAAGGGTATCGAATGAAATTGTTCTGGAAGACGACTGAGAACCTCAAATGGATTCGAGACCCATGAAGCTCCATGGAAAATGTGATCAATAGAATCCCAAGACAAGTCCTCTATATGTGTTCCCCACTACTCTTGGTCCGACTTTGGAGGGGTTATCTCCGCTACCTTTCCGCACGCGACCTCGTGTTTATCCCCTCTGTTAGAGGGGGGTCCTAGATAATTTCCACATTACTGGACTTCTACACTCCCTAGCACAGAATCCAATGTTTGATTTAACGGCCTTGAAGAGTTTCCTCTCCAACCTAATTCAACGCCCTAACCCTAAACTAGTTGATGGACCCTACAAACATAAATTCTAGTAAATTTTAATTAGCGTTCTTTTTACTAGCTTGATTTACTCAAAAAGGGTACAGTAGTGCAACTGATGTTGTTAAGAATCTTGCGAAAAATGATGAAACTTATATGAACACTGACAAATAATGATTATATTTCTTATTTTTTCTTTTGAAATGCTTTTAAAATTAGAAGAAAACACAACGCTATGCTAATTTCTTTTTCTTTTTCAAATAACAATGTAAAGTAGATGCCAAGAAAGAAAGGGACCTAATAAGCTAATTTTTTTTTTATTATATATTTTCTTCCAATCAAAGCAGAGGTAACAAAAGATTCTAAAAGAAACTGATGAATGTACGATTCATGCCCCCCCCCCGACCATGAGGTGGAATTTTTTTTCAAAATGAAACTCATTTTTCTTAAAATTTCCAGCTAAAAATTAGTTAAAAAAGCTAGGAAACACAAGAAATATTTTAAATGCAAAAGCATGCTATGCTGGAACATAACCTAGGCTGAAAATGCAATCATAAAAGACAAACAAAGAACTCCACATGCATATAATCTATAAACTAACAGGTTAGATATTCTATCAAAATATAATCAAATTTAAATATTGACAATCTCATATGGTGGGACGGGAAAAGTACTTATTTTATTAATCTCACAAGAGTAACCTTACAATGGTGAGATCGACCACTGCTCCTCGAATCGGGTCCTGTGCTCCTCGAATCTGTGCTCCAACTGCTTATGTATATGCTTCTCTTCACACAATAGTTGCAAAAGGTTGGGGAAAGGGGAATGCTAAATTGGGTATAGTTTATTTGCTATGATTTTCTTCTTCAAATGGGACCCCTACCCCTTATTTTATAGGCTAGAAAGGGCTAGGTATTTGGTCGAGTGACCGACTATGGGCGGTCAAACGGTTTAGTTAACTTACCCAAAACTATGTGTTTCGTCTGCAACTTTCCATTTTTTGTGCTTTTTAGGTATACGCGGACTGTAGTGGGTCAGCCAGCGTACACACGCATGCAATAGTGGAGTAGGGAACGTATGCCTTCAAAAATAGTGTTTTTTAAGAAGTTGTTCAGTAGTGGCTTGGAAAAGAAGGCAAATGAGATGGCCCGATGCCAGGTAAGCATGTATGGTGCAATTTAGGGTTATAATAGACCCTTTCCAAGTGACCTGGCTGGGCATAGTTATAACAAATGATCTGACCTCAACCTCGACCCATGCCTCCTCATCCTCTTCCTTTGAATCCACCACGAGGGTTGAAGTTTCCTCTTCCTGGAGAATTAAACTATGTAGCATTTCCCTCCTGCTGCATTTCTCCTTGAATCCTATATGCATCTCTTGACCTTTCATGCAAGAGGTCATAAGCCCTACAGTCCTTCTCATCATGCCCCACAGATTTACAGAATGTGCAGTAAAGATTGGTAGGTGGTTGGACATATTTTTGCATGTAATAACATTCACCAGGACGATGTCTATTTCTACATACCTCGCATCAGGGTAGAGTAACCTGCTTCAAAGGGCTTGGAGCTCTAGAGGCCAAGTATTCATTAAATAAGGGACAATGCTCCTTGTCATGGACCTCCGATTTACATCTGATACACCAAATGTCTTCTCTTTTATCTTTCCCCTTTTATTTCTTCATATCTTCGACCTGCAAAGATAAGATAGTTATCTTACTCAAAATTTGACTCATACCTGAGCTGGATTCTCCCATAGGGGCTGATTCTAGTTTCATGGTGATCTCCAATGCCTCAGCCTGTGAAACAACCTTTTGTTGCATCAGCGAAACTCTGATGTGTGGTAAGACGACAGCAATGAAACATTCCATATTCTGCTCGTCTGGAATCTAAAAACTCAATCGGCTTGTCAAGGTCTTAAACCTTTGATCAAACTCCCAAACAGGTTCAATTACTCTCTCCTTGATTTCTTTCAGTTCTGTAATGCACTGTGACTCTGACTTGGGCTTCTTGAATTCTGCACTCAACACAATCTTGATATCATTCAACGGTTTAGGTTGTGCAACTCCTTTAACAAACTTCATGTACCAGCTCAGTGCGCAGTATCTCAAGGTAGTAGTAAACCGAGCTCTCTTAACAACTTCGTCATTGACTTGCTTGATACTCCATACAACTTCACATAAGAACCAGTGTTGATCAGGATCTTTAGATCCATCTCCTCTAAAGATAGGTAGCCTCATTTCATCTCCCATAGATCTTCTTAGGTTTGTTGACTGAGTATGTACTGAACTGTTGGTAACAGTGATCTGAGTGCTCTAATAACTCTGGCTACTCTAGTTACTCAATGTTGTTAAAACAATAGGAGGAGTAGTAGTACTTATGCCGACGGTAGGCATAGTCCCTAAAGTTCCTAATTATTCTAGGCGAGGTTCTTCAGTATTCCCTTGCTCTGTCCTAGCAGATTCTAAATATTCCTCATTCAATAGATCTTCTTCTTCCCCACTGTAGAACCCTTCTTCCCGTGCTAGTGGCTCGTGAATCTGCTCAAATAGGTTCACTGGAGGAACCTCTCTGAATGATATCCCACTGCACGTATGTTCAATATGTTCTTCTCATGCAATAGCATCTTGATCTTCAACTTCAAAAAGTGTAAAATTTTTCCTCTAGGTCCCTTAAAGAAATATCTCTCTTCTTGGCTATATGACTCTACTCTATCAATTACAAACTCAGTAATGTACCCTCCAATAATGTTATCAAATCAATGATCTACTGCTCTTTACATGACGTTATCAACTCTCTTGACCTTCTTTATCAACACCGACGTCCAAACCACAGGTGGTCTAGATCTGATCTCAAACTGGGTATATGCTAATCTAGCTAACCACTCATATAGCTCCTTATGAACTCCTCCAAAGAAAATATCGGTTATATCGGTGAAGATATGCCTTCCCAACCAATCCTCTATACTAATACTAGGGTTATTGTTCTGATCTTTGGTGAAGTCCTTTTCTTGTTCTTCTATCCACTTCTGAATTTATGTCTTCAATGGAAACCGCCTTGACATTCCCTCAAGAAGATCCCGGTCTCGACAACATAACCATTTGTTGGAACAGGGGTAGACCCAAGGTTCAAATCTTACAGAGCACCAACAAGCCCTAACTACTGGCCCTTTCGGAAACACTCACGAAGCAGATGCAGTCTCACCCGAAGTAGCAATAGGGGGGTTGCAAGACACAGGTGTCTACAACCAGAGGAAATGTAAAGTGAATCCAAAACACAACAACAATCAATCTAGATATTATTTACCATTCTTAAGCCTACTTCGAAATTTATATCTCTAAGCTAACACAACAATGCAATAACAGTATATCAAATGACAACTAACACAACATCGATCACATAGAACATCAAGACATACGTGGTTCACCCTCTCCCTAGGGCTACGTCCACATAACTTTGTTTCTTGATATATTAAATGGAAACATATAGTTCTATCTGTGCACTTAGCTGCAAATATTTGTCTCTCTCCTTTTGTTTCTCTCCCCTCCCTGTGCACCTAGCTGCAGGGTTGATCTTCGAAACCAGCTGAAGATCCACAATACAAGAATGCTCTCACAATACAATGCTTCTCTTATGCAACAACAATAATCAACTAACATCAACAACCCTTCCTCACTCCTCTAGATATTTATTTATACATTATACTAACTCTTGGACAACCTTAGACTGAGGTCAAAGTGTCAAAACCCTAAATACCAAAACCCTAGGTCCCACGCAACCCATAGCTTCCAACCTTCTCTTCCTTCTTTTCCGCGAGGTGCTCCAAAGCATCAGTTGGTGGCATTTTCCGCTTGCTGAGTTGTCCACGATCCTTATTCTTTGATGATCTATCCTACTTGATCTTCTCTTTAAATAGATAGGTTTCCCTTATTTCTCTCCTTCCTTTCTTCTTCTTTGACCACTTCGACCCATTCTCGGTTAAGGTGCCTTTCGCATAGTTCGTGCTTCGCTCCTCTTCCTTAATCTTCACTTCCTTCCATAACCAAGGACCAACAACTCGCTAGAATGGTGCCATCTTATCTCTAAGAAGAGATGTGACGACTACTTGAATTCACAAGAAGATGATTACAATGAGGCTCTGAAAGCCTTTTTACAATAATCAGGAATGTCAAAAACCATAAACATCCAAAAACCTAACCCTAGGAGATGAAGCGCCAAAAGTCATGTGGGCCCTGTCGGAGTAAATTGGTACATCAATTTCTCGGGGTCATAACTTTGTCATACTATCTCCGTTTGATGCATATGATACATCGTTAGAAATCTCTATTCAAGGACTAGAACTATTGGCATAAAAATGTTTTTCAATTGGTAGATGCCCAAAAAATGTCGTTTAGGGCCTCAAAATGGCTCCTAAATTTCCTGACCCGAAAAACTGCCAAAAATAGTAAATTACCAAAATTGCCAGAATTTTTTTTTGAGCCAATTGGAAAAGGTGGGTGGCCATTGATATCCACCTGGATCAATCCTCCCTCCTTAGAAAACAATGGTCTCCATTGCGTTGAGTGCTCAAGGGAGAGGAAAAAGCATTTGTTGAATTTGCATCTAGATGACCTGTAACACCCTGTTTCCCCCAGTTTGTAAAAATAACTGGACTGACCAAGAACTGTGGCAAACTCAGAAATGTGAATATGTGATGTGAATGGACCTTGTGGAAAAGGTTGATGAATGTGAATAATATTATGAATTTATATTGCATGACTGCTGAGAGGGGATATGCTGAAAAAGAGACCACGATGGCTACAGAGAGGCAGTGGAAGACACCTAGAAAGGTGGCGTTAACTTCCACCGAAAATCAATACCATATTTGGACTTCACTGGCTCGGAGAACCAAAAGCGGCTCACTGGACCCGAATTTAATGTCTCACGGGCTGGTAGGTAGATGGTTCCTCAAGAATTAATGAGGGATGGGGAGGTGAACCGCCCATCCGTAGAGCCGTCAAGCCTGACCAGTGCGAGGGAAATCACGCCACACGCAACCTCGCAAGAGGATAAGGTGTGGGGGAGAAGAGATTGGGGGGAGACGTGAGGGGAGAAAGAGAACTCCGGTGATATGCAGAGTGAGTGATAGCAGAGAGGGAAATCCGCTCAAAGACGTAGTCTCACAACATCTTGGTCTCAGCTCGGGGGTGGCTAGTGGTAAATCCGCTGGGAGTCACCGAGCCTACGGTTGGGTGGAAACGAGAACCCCTCTCAGCTATTGCATAAGCCCCTGGTGTTACTTTCTGATAAGTTTTTTGCCTTTGACATCTTGAAATATATGTATGCTGACATCTATGATCATAAGTTGTGAAATGGTGAATGAATTCATTATAAGAATGTCTATATGATATTTTGATCAGCATTGGTAGTTGTATGTTTATAATGGAAAGGCTACATATGGCTTCTTATTTCATAAGTTGTTATTTATATGCGTACTAATCTAATTCAGACTTCAAGTCTGGTTCTCGGGAGAGCGATACCCTTATCTGCCTCAGATAGTACCCTGGGTAAACTTCCCCATAGAGATACCCTTTCTCAAACACCCATCAAGAACCTGGAGAAAGGACGTGAAGGCGCAAGGCCTTAAGAAATCCCTGATAAGTATCGAATCGACGGACGAAATCCCATCAGGAGATCGGTGGCCACTCACGACCGTCAGATCGGAAGGAGAAATTGGAGTGTTAAGCACCTTAACCCAGAATAGGTGTTGATCGACGGACAAGATCCCATCGGGAAACCTGTGGTCACCCATGACCATTAGATTGGTAGGAGAAAGTAGGATGTTAAGGCCTTACCACTTTGTCTTTTTGTGTCTTCGTGGGTAGCGAAGAGATCAGGATCATAGATCCCCAAGGTCCAAGAGAACATCTGGACCGTTGATTTTTCCACGTCCAGGGAGTCGTGGGAGAATGCACAAGTTAGGGACCTGTCTGAGCCATCAGATCTCGGCTGGAAAACCCGACAACAATTGGATCTGTCAGGAGATACCTAAGGGTCAAACCCCCAGTGAATAGGGGCGAAAACCCCGAAGCAGTCGTGGACCGTCTGATTTAAGGAGGCTACGTGTCGCAAGATTACCCGTTTCGAGAAAACAAGAATCACGAATTTGGAAGTCATGGTGACGAGAGATCGGGACTTTCCATGGTGGAAACCCCGAAGAAGTCGTGGACCGTCCAATTTAAGGAGGCTACGTGTCGCGATATTACCCGTTTCGGGAAAATGGGAATCGCGAATTCGGAAGTCCTGGTGATGAGAGATCGGGAATTTCCATGGTGGAACCCCCGAAGCAATCATGGACCATCTGATTTAAGAAGGCTACGTGTCAAGAGATTAACCACATCGAGAAACTGAGGATCAAGAATTCGGGAGCCTCGTGGTCGAGAGTTCAGACTCTCATGATGATAAGTCCTGATGAACGGACGATATTCTTTCGAAGGATATCAGGGTATATATGACCATCAGATGTGAGGAAGATATGCCAGTTTTACGCTGGGGCACGAATACACATTAGAGTAAGTAGTGAGTAGATCTGGACAGCGAGAGTCCACCCACCCAA
>ML805428.1:175599-193652 GCA_009831015.1 Picea engelmannii
AGGCATTTAGATGTTCTGTCACAGAATCTCCATCTTCCATCCTAAGATGATACAACTTCTTTCGAAGAAACAACTTGTTTACCAGGGACTTTGATTGATACAAATTCCCCAACTTATCCCATAGTTCCTTGGTTGTAGATTCTTCTGATACATTCAACAAAACCAAATCTTCCAGGCAGAGTCGAATAGTACTCCTTTCTCTTCTGTCCAACTTCTCCCAATCTTCCTTCGACATACCAGTAGTTGGTGTACTAGTAGTTTGTGTACTGGTAGGTTGTGTACTAGTAGCCTATGTGCTAGTAGACAGTGTACCAGTAGGCTGTGTACCAGGATCCACATCAATCCATTGTTCTTTAGATATTATTTTTGGGATTAACTGCGTAGTTTAAGTCATTAATCTATGACCCATATTCATGAGTATTAGTCTCAACTAACCAATAATTCTCATGATTTGAATAGTCCACTTAGCACTCATTGCATCGGGTGATGCTCACAGGGGTGAAGAAATTGGATTGAAGCCAACAAAATGAATCGCATAGCATGAATCATCACTTCCGGGGCTTGCACCTGGTAACCAGGACTTCCCAGGTGGTCACCCATCTCAAGACGCCTCTGGCTCAAGCACGCTTAACTGTGGAGTTTTCCCCACAATCAAGCCCACTTAGCTTGCTACCCCATTTTCAAAACCTTAGCAAGTATTGTGCCTTATGAACTACCCAGTTAGAGCTCCCTTGACTCTTATTATTTAAGTATATAGTCTTCCGCAGTGCAAGATATTAGATATTATTTTTGGGATTAACTACGTAGTGTAAGTCATTAATATATGACCCATATTCATGAGTATTAGTCTCAACTGGCCAATAATTCTCATGATTTGAATAGTCCACTTAGCACTCATTGCATCGGGTGATGTTCACAGGGGTGAATAAATGGGATTGAATCCAACGAAATGAATTGGATAGCATCAATCATCACTTTCGAGGCTTGCACCCGGTAACCAAGACTTCCTAGGTGGTCACCCATCCCAAGATGCATCTGGCTAAAGCGTGCTTAACTATGGAGTTTTCCCCACAATCAAGCCCACTTAGCTTGCTACCTCATTTTGAAAACCTTAGCAAGTATTGTGCCTTATGAACTACCCAGTTAGAGCTCCCTTGACTCTTATTATTTAAGTATGTAGGGGCTTCCGCAGTGCAAGATATTAGATATTATTTTTGGGATTAACTGCGTAGTGTAAGTCATTAATCTATGACCCATATTCATGAGTATGAGTATCAACTGACCAATAATTCTCATGATTTGAATAGTCCACTTAGCACTCATTGCATTGGGTGATGCTCACAGGGGTGAAGAAATGGGATTGAAGCCAACAAAATGAATCACATAGCATCAATCATCACTTCCGGGGCTTGCGATTCATTTCGTTGGATTCAATCCCATTTCTTCACCCCTGTGATCATCACCCGATGCAATGAGTGCTAAGTGGACTATTCAAATCATGAGAATTATTGGTCAGTTGAGACTAATACTCATGAATATGGGTCATAGATTAATGACTTACACTATGCAATTAATCCCAAAAATAATATCTAATATCTTGCATTGCAGAAGCCCCTATATACCATTGTTTTTTGTCTACAAGAAGTTCCTTCATCTTGATCTTCCATGGCTTAAAGTTTTTACCGTTGAACTTCTCTATATCGATTCTAGATGAGCTCGCCATTCCTCTTTCTATACTCGAATCTCCACTACAAAAGCTCCCACTAAACTCAGTTTTATCACAGACCTAAGATAAACTTGATCTATCAAGACCAAGCCAAACCCTCAATAACAAAGGCGTCCCTTTGAAGCCAAAAAAAAGCTCTGATACCACATGTAAATTTTAAACCTGTGAAGTAAAGCAATGCATATAGATTCTTGAGCAAAACAAAATTTAATCAATGGCTCATTCACATAGTACACAGAGATTTATACCGGAAACCCTCAACCGAGAAAACCTTTCTTATATTCATTATATCGAATTTCACCATTCACTATACAATATATACAATGTTTTTAGGTATTTCGTACATACCAAAACCTTAATCCCTAAAACCGAGATTATTTTTAGTAACCGCTAAATAGCAAAAACCGCCCAAAAAAAAATTCAAACACTACGCCTAACCAGGGTGGGCATACCTGCCCCCCTGGTAACCCCCTACGAAAGATCCCAACAAGCATGGCACAAACAGATCATTAGTACAAGGGATTTTCAGACGCAGTTGTCATATCTGACGCGCCCACACACACACATACAAAGAATATAACACATACCCAACAGTTCCTTTACCACATCCACAAAAAAACCCCATGTGGGCTCGACCCCATATATTCCAGACTCCTATGTGGAAATTTTCTCCTAGTAAGTTTCCCACCAATGTTTGACATGGGGGAGAGATTTAAGGAGTGCAAAGGTGATATTTTCCCTGTCAGAAAAATTATGAACAAAGAAATAACCTTTTAATAGATTTAACCATTTGTCTAGGGCATCTGCATCTATCTAACCTTCAAATACGAGAATATCAAAATTAGCATGTACCTTGAAAGGAGAGGTGCTTCCAAAGTGGTTGTTTGATGAAGATGCGTCTGTTGCTATCGACAGGCATTGAAGGATGTGGGAAAAGTTCTCCATCATTTCGTCCCTCTGTCGCGTGAGAGCTCGCTCAAGCAACAGATTTATAGGATCGTCTTCTCCGTCATTTTTCTTTTCTTCCGCCATAGAGGGTTTCCTGGGCATGTGAGATCAATTGTATTCAAGAAAGACAAGCTCAAGACCCAACTTGCTATACTCTAACCTTGTCGAGGACATGCACTAAAAAAACGATCAAGAGTGGCCTGCTATGATACCACTGATCCATATTATTTTCGGCACGAAATGATAGCAGAGATGTAATAAAGAAATGCACAAAGATATTTCGGATATCTAATAATATACATAAATGTATCAGAGATGCAACCATAAACAAAAAAATACAGTAATACATGATTTCTATTAATGAAAGAAATGTAGAGAGATTGTAAAAATACAGAGTGGAAGACTCGCTAGAATGGTGGCAGCTTATCTCTGAGAAGAGATGTGATGGCTACTCGCATTCAAAAGAAGATGATTACAATGAGGCTCTGAAATCCTTTTTACAATGAACAGGAATGTCAAAAACCCTAGACATCCAAAAACCTAACCCTAGGAGATGAAGCGCGAAAAATCATGTGGGCCCCGTCAGGGTAAATTGGTACATTAATTTTCTGAGGTCATAACTTTGGCATACTATCTCCGTTTGACGCATGTGATACATCGTTAGAAATATCTATACGATAATTACAACTGTTGGCATTACGATATTTTTGGATTGGTATATGCCCAAAAAACGTCGTTTAGGGCCTCAAAATGGCTCCGGAAGTTCAAGACCCGAAAAACTGCCAAAAATAGTAAATTACCAAAATTGCCAGAAATTTTTTTGAGCCAGTTGAAAAAGGTGGGTGGCCATCGATATCCACCTGAATCAATCCTCCCTCCTTAGGAAGCAATGGTCTCCATTGCGTTGAGTTCTCGTGGGATCTTGAGGCCCTCCCATGTGAGAGCTTGCTCAAGCAACAGATTTATAGGATCATCTGCTCCATTGTTTTTCTTTTCTTCCACCATGGAGGGTTTCTTGGGAGTGCGAGAGAGATTGTCTTCAAAAGAGACAAGCTCGAGACCCAACTTTCTATACTCGGACCTCATCAGGGACATGCACTGAAGATCAAGAGCAGTCTGCTTTGATACCACTGATCCATATTATTTTTGGCACGAAATGAGAGAGGAGATGTAATAAAGAAATGCACAAAGATATCGCGGATATCCAATAATATAACAAAAATGTATCAGAGATGCAACCATAAACACATAAATACAGTAATGCACGATTTCTATTAATGAAATAAATGTACAAAGACTGTAAAAGAACAGAGTGGAAGACTCGCTAGAATGGTGGCAGCTTATCTCTGAGAAGAGATGTGACAACTATTCATATTCACAAGAAGATGATTACAAAGAGGCTTTGAAAGCCTTTTTACAATAAAATGCAATGTCAAAAACCCTAGACATCCAAAAACATAACCCTAGGAGATGAAGCACCAAAAGTCATGTGGGCCCCATTGGGGTAAATTGGTACATCAATTTACCAGGGTTGTAACTTTGGCATACTATCTCCGTTTGACACATATGATACATCATTAGAAATATCTATTCGAGGACTATAATTGTTGGCATGATACCTATGTGTTAGAAATAGATGCCAAAAAACGTCGTTTAGGGCCTCAAAACGGCTCTAGAAGTTCAGGACTCGAAAAACTACCAAAAATAGTAAATTACCAAAATTGCCAGAAAAATATTTTGGGCCAGTTGGAAAAGGTGGGGGGTCATCGATATCAACCTATATCAATACTCCCTTCTTAGGAAGCATCTTGATGAGGTGCTTTCCTTGTTGGGGAATTTGCACTGCTTAGCTTGTTGAAGGTTGTCACGAACATGTGTCTGGAAGGGTTGGACCTTTTTAACAAGTCCGGCTACATGAGGTGCTTGTGTGCAAAAGGAATCTTTCCACTTTGATGCAATCTTGTTGACTTTCTTCTGTTAGATAGAAGGTGCTTGGACCTAGGCTGTAGTAGTTGCAGTATCCTTTTGTTCACCCTTTGAACAGATTGTGAAGAAGCTGAATTTTGTAGTATGAGATACTACCTTGCGACACTATTTAGGTGGGAGAGTAGTTGGAAATACCTCTAGTATTTTTTAGAGATGAACCCCCAAAGTAAGAATGACACTATGGGGTCAAGACTCATAAACAACATGGCACTTCCACATATATGCTTGGCCCAAGAGAACATCACATACATCCAATGGGGAAACATCACATAATACCTCATCCTTGGAGGGCTAGATGTCGTATGACAATCAACACTGTTGGCTGACACGAATATTTCATCCTTGGCGAAGCCACCCAATGTTGTTTGGTTGCGGGCGTGGTGTTGTCATCAATCCCAACTGTTTGACGACCTTTCCTAAGATGAAGTTATTCTGGCTTCCACTATCAACAATAAAATGCAACGGGGTCCCATTCACCAACATCTGTGAATGAAAAAGGCACTCCCCCTCTTCAAGATCAATTGGTTCTTCTGGTTGAATAGTTGGGGTCACGACAATAGCGGTGGGGTCTGCATTGATGATCTGTCTTTTACCAGTATTTTTAGAATCAGATTCTGAATTAGGGTCCGACTGCTTCTCTTTGATCTCGACCATAAATGACTGTTTTGAGTGACATTCATTGATGTTGTGCCAGAGGATTTTGTGGAAATCACGCCATTTTCTAGTTTCCTTCTTTGTCTTCCCAAGACCCTTCGTTTCCTGTGGCTTGGACTGGTTTTCGGAAGACTATTTGTTAGGGTCGTCTTTTTCATACTTTGGTTGTTGAGGATTTGCAGACCCAGAATCCCATTTGTTCTGGTGCTTAAAGTTTTGCTCGATTTTAACAACATATTGATAGGCAACACTGAGTGATGAGATGTGAAAAAAATCCATTTCAATTTGGATGTATCTGTGTAGAGCCCCACGGTATTTCAGAACCAAGTGTCGTTCAAAGTCTTTGATACCCAGCTTGGTGCGCAAGGTGTGGAAGATATTGGTGAACTTCGGAACTGCTTGGCCCCTCTCTTGTTGCAGTGTGGTCCATCTCACGTACTGGTCCTCATAGTTTCCAATAGGGTAATTGTTGGGTATGTGTAAAATATTTTCTGCCTCGGGAAACATGTCATGTATTTAGGTGGTTTTTTCAGAACATGGTTTTTGTCGATGGTTTTCTATTTCTGGTTAAGGAATTAGGGTTTTGGACTAATCCAAGTCATTGGGTTAGGGTTTTGGATGTTATTGGATCCTATATGTATATTGTATTGTAAACAATGTAACACAATGAATGAATATAATATATGTTGGTTTTCCCGGTTTGTGTTTCCAGGGGAAATATCTCTGTGTAATGTTTGTATTTTCCATTCTATCTTTTCTGTTCTTTTCTAATCAATATATGTTTAGAGTAGACATTGTACAAGGTTATAATTTACAGTAATATTGTTCCTTTATCGCATCCACAAAAAAATCTCAAGTGGGCTCAACCCCATATATTCCAGACTCCTCTGTGGAACTTTGCTCCCAGTAAGTTTCCCACCAATGTTTGACATAGGGGAGAGATTTAAGGAGTGCAAAGGTGATCTTTTCCCTGTCATAAAATTTTTGAATAGAGAAATAACCTTCTAATAGATTTAACCATTTGTCTAGAGCATCCGCATCTATCTGACCTTCAAATACATGAATATCAAAATTAACATGTACCTTGAAAGGAGAGGTGCTTCCAAAGTGGTTGTTTGATGAAGATGCGCATGTTGCTATAGGTAGGCGTTGAAGGATGTGGGAAAAATTCTCCATCATTTCGTCCCTCTGTCGCATGAGAGCTTGCTCAAGCAACAGATTTATGGGATCGCATGCTCCGTTGTTTTTCTTTTCTTCTGCCATGGAGGGTTTCTTGTGTGTTCAAGAGCGATTGTCTTCAAGAGATACAAGCTCGAGACCCAACTTGCTATACTCAGACCTCGTCGGGGACATGCACTGAAAAAAACGATTAAGACCAGCCTGCTCTGATACCACTGATTCAGATTATTTTCGACACGAAATGATAGTGGAGATGTAATAATTAAATGCATAGAGATATCATGGATATCCAATAATATAACATAAATTTATCAAAGATGCAACCATAAACAAAAAAATACAGTAATACATGATTTCTATTAATGAAAGAAATGTACAGAGACTGTAAAAATACAGAGTGGAAGACTCTCTAGAATGGTGGCAGCTTATCTCTGGGAAGAGATGTGACGGCTACTCGCATTCACAAGAATATGATTACAATGAGGTTTTGAAATCCTTTTTACAATAAACAAGAATGTCAAAAACCCTAGAGATAAAAAAACCTAACCCTAGGAGATGAAGCGCCAAAAGTCATGTAGGCCCCATCGGGATAAATTGGTACATCAATTTCCCGGTGTCGTAACTTTGGGATACTATCTCCGTTTGATGCATATCATACATCGTTAGAAACATCTATCCAAGGACTACAATTGTTGGCATGATAATATTTTTGATTAAGTAGATGCCCAAAAAACGTCATTTAGGGCCTCAAAATGGCTCCGGAATTTCAGGACCCGAAAAATTGCCAAAAATAGTAAATTATCAAAATTTCCACAAAACTATTTTGAGACAGTTGGAAAAGGTGGGTGGCCACCGATATCCACCTAGATCAATCCTCACTTCTTAGGAATCAATGGTCTCCATTGTGTTGAGTTCCTGGGGGAGAGGAAAAAGCGTTTGTTGAATCCACATCTTGATGAGTTTCTTGCCTTGTTGGGGAAGTTGCCCTGCTTAGCTTGTTGAAGGTTGTCATGAACATGTGGTTGGAAGGGTTAGAAATTTTTAACCGGTCTGGCTACATGAGGTGCTTGTGTGCAGAAGGAATCATTACACTTTGATGCAACCTTATCTACCTGCTTCTGTTGGATAGAAGGTGCTTGGGCCGAGGCTGTAGTGGTTGCAGTATTCTTTTGTTCACCCTTTGAATATATTGTGAAGAAGCTGAATTTTTTAGTATGCAATACTACCTTGTGAAACTATTTAGGTGGGACAATAGTTGGCAATACCTCTGGTATTTTGTAGAGATGAACCCCCAAAGTAACAATTACACTACGGGGTCAAGACTCATAAACAACATGGCACTTCCACATATATGGTTGTCCCAAGAGAACATCACATAATACCTCATCCTTGAAGGGCTGGATGCCATATGAAAATCGACACTGCTGGCTGACACGAAGATCTCATCCTTGGCGAATCCACCCAATGTTGTATGGATGCGGGTGTGGTGTTGTTGTCAATCCCAATTGTTTGATGACCTCTGCTGAGATGAGGTTATTTTGGCTTCCACTATCAACAATAAAATGCAGCGGGGTCCCCTTCACCCACATGTGTGAATGAAAAAGGTGCTCCCCCTCTTCAAGATCTGTTGGTTATTCTGGTTGAATTGTTGTGGTCGTGTCAATAGCAGTGGGGTCTGCGTTGATGATCTACCTTTTACCATTATTTTCATAATCATATTCTGAATTAGGGTTTGACTCCTTGTCTTTGATCTTGACCACAATGACTGTTTTGAACGAAATTCATCTGTGTTGTGCAAGGGGATTTTGTGGAAATCACACCATTTTCTAGTGTCCTTCTTTGTCTTCTCATGACCCTTCTTTCCTTGTTTCTTGGACTAGTTTTTGGGAGACTGTTTGTTAGGGCCGTCTTTGTCATTCTTTAGTTGTTGCAGATTTGCAGACCTGGACTTCCATTTTTTCTGGTGCTTAAATTTCTGCTCGATTTTAACAACATATCGATAAGCAACACCGATAGATGAGATGTCCAGAAAATCCATTTCAGTTTGGATATATCTATGTAGAGCCCCACGGTATTTCAGAACCAAGTGTCATTCAGAGTCTTTGATACCCAGCTTGGTGCACAAGGTGTGGAATATATTGGTTAACTATGGAACTTCTTGGCCCCTCTCTTGCCGCAGTGTGCTCCATCTCACGTACTGGTCCTCATAGTTGCCAACAGGGTAATATTGTTCCTTTACCATATCAACAAAAAATCCAAAAATGGGCTCGACCCCATATATTCCAGACTCCTTTGTGGAACTTTGCTCCCAGTAAGTTTACCACCAATGTTTGACAAGGGGGAGAGATTTAAGGAGTGCAAAGGTGATATTTTCCCTGTCAGAAAAATTATGAACAAAGAAATAACCTTCTAACATATTTAACCATTTGTCTAGAGTATCCGCATCGATTTGACCTTCAAATACAGGAATATCAAAATTAACCCGTACCTTGAAAGGAGAGGTGCTTCCAAAGTGGTTCTTTGATGAATATGCGCATGTTGCTATCGACAGGCGCTGAAGGATGTGGGAAAAATTCTCCATCATTTTGTCCCTCTATCACGTAAGAGCTTGCTCAAGCAACATATTTATAGGATTGTCTGCTCCATCATTTTTATTTTATTCCGTCGTGGAGGGTTTCCTGAGCGTGTGAGAGAGATTGTCTTCAAGAGAGACAATATCAAGACCCAACTTTCTATACTTGGACCTCGTCGAGGACATGCACTGGAAAAAAAAATCAAGAGCAGCCTGCTCTGATACCACTGATCCAAATTATTTTTGGCATGAAATGACAAAGGAGATGTAATAAAGAAATGCATAGAGATATCGTAGATATCCAATAATATAACATAAATGTATCAGATATGCAACCATAAACACATAAATATAGTAATACACGATTTTTATTAATGAAAGAAATGTACAAAGACTGTAAAAATACAGAGTGGAAGACTCACTAGAATGGTGGCAACTTATCTATGAGAAGAGATGTGACGGCTAATCTCATTTGCAAGAACGTGATTAAAATGAGGCTCTGAAAGCCTTTTTACAATAAACAAGAATTTCAAAAACCCTATACATCCAAAAACCTAACCCTAGGAGATGAAGTGCCAAAAGTCATGTGGGCTCCGTCGAGGTAAATTGGTACATCAATTTCCCGGGGTCGTAACTTTGGAATACTATCTCTGTTTGACGCATATGATACATCATTAGAAATATCTATCCGAGGACTACAACCGTTGAAATGATTATATTTTTAGATCGTTAGATGCCCAAAAAACATCGTTTAGGGACTTAAAACAACTTCAGAAGTTTAGGACCTGAAAAATTGCCAAAAAAAAAAATTAGGCTAGTTGGAAAAGGTGGGTGGCCACATATATCCACCTGGATCAATCCTCCCTCCTTAGGAAGAAATGGTCTCCATTGCGTTGAGTGCCCAAGGGACATGGAAAAACGTTTGTTGAACTTACATCTTGATGAGTTGCTTCCCTTGTTGGGGAAGTTGCATTGCTTAGTTTGTTGAAGGTTGTCACGAACATGTGGTTGGAAGGGTTGGAAATTTTTAACCAGTCTGGATACATGATGTGCCTCTCTGCAGAAGGAATCTTTACACTTTGCTGCAATATTTTCGACCTGTTTTTGTTGGATAGAAGGTGCTTGGGCCGAGGCCGAATTAGTTGTAGTGTCCTTCTGTTCACCCTTTTAACAGATTATGAAGAAGATGAATTTTGTAGTATGAGATACTACCTTGCAGCACTTCTTAGGTGGGACAGTAGTTGGAACTACCTCTGGTATTCTGTAGAGATGACCCCCAAAGAAACAATGACACTACAGGGTAGAAACTCATAAACATCATCGCGATTCCACATATATGGTTGGCCCAAGAGATCATCACATACATCCGATGAGGAAACATCACATAATACCTCATCCTTGAAGGGTTGGATGTTGTATGACAATCAACACTATTGTCTGACACGAAGATCTCGTCCTTGGAAAAGCCACCCGATGTTGTATGGCTGCGGGTGTGGTGTTGTCGTCAATCCCAACTATTTGATGACCTCTGTTGAGATGAGGTTCTTCTGGATTCTGCTATCAACAATAAAATTCAGCAGGGCCCCCTTCACCCACGTCTGTGAATGAAAAAGGTGCTCCCCCTCTTCAGGATATGTTGGTTCTTCTGGTTGAATTGTTGTGGTCGCGACAATAATAGTGGGGTCTGCGTCGATGATCTATCTTTTACCAATATTTTAGAATCAGATTCTGAATAAGGGTTCGACTCCTTATCTTTGATCTCGACCACTAATGATTTTTTTGAGCAACATTAATCGGTGTTGTGCCAGGGGATTTTGTGGAAATTACACCATTTTTCGGTGTCCTTCTTTATCTTCCTATGACCCTTCTTTTCCTGTGGCTTGGACTGGTTTTCAGGAGACTGTTTGTTAGGGTCATCTTTGTCATACTTCGGTTCTTTCAGATTTGCAGACCTGGACTGTCGTTTGTTCTGGTGCTTAAATTTCTGCTCAATTTTAACAACAGATCGATAAGCAACACCGATATATGAGATGTCTAGAAAATCCATTTCAGTTTGGATGTATCTGTGTAGAGACCCACATTATTTCAGAACCAAGTGTCGTTCGAAGTCTTTGATACCCAAATTGGTGCACAAGGTGTGGAATATATTGGTGAAATTCAGAAGTTCTTGGCCCCTCTATTGCCTCAGTGTGGTCCATCTCACGTATTTGTCCTCATAGTTTCCAACAGGGTAATATTGTTCCTTACCGCATCCACAAAAAAATCCCAAGTGGGCTCGACCCCATATATTCCAGACTCCTCTGTGGAACTTTGATCCCAACAAGTTTCCCACCAATGTTTGACATGGGGGAGAACTTTAAGGAGTTCCAAGGTGATTGTTTCCTTGTCGTAAAAATTATGAACAGAGAAATAACCTTCTAACAAATTTAACCATTTGTCTAAGGAATCTGCATCTATCTGACCTTCAAATACGAGAATATCAAAATTAACCTATACCTTGAAAGGAGAGGTGCTTCCAAAGAGGATGTTTGATGCAAATGCACTTGTTTCTATTAGCAGGCATTGAAGGATGTGGGAGAAATTATCCATCATTTCATCCCTCTGTCGCATGAGAGCTTACTCAAGCAACAGATTTATAGGATCGTCTGCTCCATCATTTTTTTTTCTTCCGCAATGGAGGGTTTCTTGGGCGTGCGAGAGAAATTTTCTTCAAGAGAGACAATATCGAGACCCAAATTTCTATACTCGGGCCTCGTCGGGGACATGCACTGAAAAAATGATCAAGAGCAACCTACTCTGATACCACTGATTTAGATTATTTTTGGCACAAAATGATAGCCGAGATGTAATAAAGAAATGCACAGAGATATCGAAAATATACAATATAATAGAAATGTATCAGATATGCAACCATAAACACAGAAATACAGTAATACATGATTTCTATTAATGAAAGAAATATACAAAATTGTAAAAATATAGAGTGGAAGACTCACTAGAATTGTGGCAGATTATCTCTGAGAAAAGTTATGACGGATACTCACATTCTCAACAAGATGATTACAATTTGGCTTTGAAATCCTTTTTACAATAAACAGGAATGTCAAAAACCCTAGACATCCAAAAACCTAACCCTAGGAGATGAAGCGTCAAAAGTCATGTGGGCCCCGTCAGGGTAAATTGGTACATCAATTTCCTGGGGTCGTAACTTTGGCATATTATCTACGTTTGACGTATATGATACATCGTTAGGAAGATCTATTCAAGGAATACAACTGTTGGCATAATGAAATTTTCAAGCTGGTAGATGCCCAAAAAACGTCGTTTAGGGCCTCAAAACGACTCCGGAAGTTCGGGACTCAACAAACTACCAAAAATAGTAAATTACCAAAACTACCAAAAAATTGTTTTGGGCCAGTTGGAAAAGGTGGGTGGCCACCGATATCCACCTAGATCAATACTCCCTCCTTAGAAAGAAATGGTCTCCATTGTGTTGAGCGCCTGGGGGAGAGGAAAAAGCGTTTGTTGAATCTACATCTTGATGAGTTGTTTGCCTTGTTGGGGAAGTTGCATTGCTTAGCTTGTTGAAGGTTATCATGAACATATGGCTAGAAGGGTTGGACCATTTTAAACAGTCTGGCTACATGAGATTCCTTTGTACATAAGGAATATTTACACTTTGCGGAAATTTTGTCGACCTGGTTCTGTTGGATAGAAGGTGGTTGGGTCGAGGCTGTAGTGGTTGCAGTATCCTTCTGTTCACCCTTTGAACAGATTGGGAAGAAGTTGAATTTTGTAGTATGAGATACTACCTTGTGGCACTGTTTAGGTGAGACAATAGTTGGAACTACCTCTGGTATTCTATAGAGATGACCCCCCAAAGTAACAATGACACTACGGGGCCGAGACTCATAAACAACATGGTGCTTCCACATATATGGTTGGCCCAAGAGAACATCACATACATCCAATGGGGAAGCATCACATAATACCTCATCCTTGAAGGGCTGGACGTCATATGCCAATCGACACTGTTGGCTGACATGAAGATCTCATCCTTGGCGAAGCCACCTGATGTTGTATGGCTACGGGTGTGGTGTTGTCGTCAATCCCAATTGTTTGACGACCTCTATTGAGATGTGGTTCTTCTGGATTCCGCTATCAACAATAAAATGCAATGGGGTCCCCTTCACTCACATCTGTGAATAAAAAAGGCGCTCCCCCTCTTCAGGATTTGTTGGTTCATCTAGTTGAATTGATGTGGTCGCGACAATAGTAGTGGGGTCTACATTGATGGCCTATCTTATACCAGTATTTTCATAATCAGATTCTGAATTAGGGTTCGACTCCTTGTCTTTGATCTCGGCCACCAATGACTGTTTTGAGCGACCTTCATTGGTGATGTGCCAGGGGCTTTTATGGAAATCACACCATTTTCCGGTGTCCTTCTTTGTTTTCCCGTGACCCTTCTTTTCCTGTGGCTTGGACTAGTTTTCGGGAGACTGTTTGTTAGGGTCATCTTTTTCATACTTTGGTTGTTGCGTATTTGCAGACCCGACCTCCCATTTTTTCCGGTGCTTAAATTTCTGCTCGATTTTAACAACATATCGATAAAAAACACCGACTGATGAGATGTCCAGAAAATTCATTTCAATTTGGATGTATCTGTGTAGAGCCCCACGATATTTAAGAACCAAGTGTCGTTCAGAGTATTTTATACCCAACTTGGTGCGCAAGGTGTGGAAGATATTGGTGAACTCCAAAACTGCTTGGCCCCTCTCTTGCCGGAGTGTGGTCTATCTCATGTACTGGTCCTCATAGTTTCCAACAGGGTAATATTGTTCCTTTACCACATCCACAAAAAAATCCCAAGTGGGCTCGACCCCATATATTCCAGACTCCTCTATGGAACTTTGCTCCCAGTAAGTTTACCACTAATGTTTGAAATGGGGGAGATCTTTAAGAAGTGCGAAGGTGATCTTTTCCCTATCGAAAAAATTATGAACAGAGAAATAACCTTCTAACATATTTAACTATTTGTCTAGGGAATCCGCATCTATCTGACCTTCAAATACGGGAATATCAAAATTAACCTCTACCTTGAAAGGAGAGGTACTTCCAAAGTGGTTGTTTGATGAAGATGCGCTTGTTGCTATCGACAGGCATTGAAGGATGTGGGAAAAATTCTTCATCATTCTGTCCCTCTATCGCGTGAGAGGTTGCTCAAGCAATAGATTTATATGATCGTCTGCTCCGTCGTTTTTCTTTTCTTCCACCATGGAGGGTTTCTTGGGTGTGCGAGAGAGATTGTCTTCAAGAGAGATAATCTTGAGACCCAACTTGCTATCCTCGAACCTCGTCGGGGACATGCACTGAAAAATGATCAAGAGCATCCTACTCTGATACCACCGATCCAGATTATTTTCGGCACGAAATGATAGTGGAGATGTAATATAGAAATGCATAGAGATATCATAGATATCAAATAATATAACAGAAATGTATCAGAGATGCAACCATAAACACAAAAATACAGTAATACATGATTTCTATTAATGAAAGAAATGTACAGAGACTGTAAAAATACAGAGTGGAAGACTCGCTAGAATGGTGGAAACTTATCTATGAGAAGTGATGTGATGGCTACTCCCATTTGCAAGAAGATGATTACAATGAGGCTTTGAAATCCTTTTTACAATAAACAGGAATTTCAAAAACCCTAAACATCCAAAAACCTAACCCTAAGAGATGAAGCTCCAAAAGTCATGTGGGCCCCATCGGAGTAAATTGGTATATCAATTTCCCGGGGTCGTAACTTTGGCATACTATCTCCGTTTGATGCATATCTTACATCGTTACTGTTAGAATCACTATTTTATTTGATCAGTAGATGCCCAAAAAACGTTGTAAACGACTCCAGAAGTTCAGGACTCGAAAAATTGCGAAAAATAGTAAATTACCAAAAAAATTGTCAGAAAATTGTTTTGAGCCAATTGGAAAATGTGGGTGGCCACCGATATCCACCTGGATCAATCCTCTCTCCTTAGGAAGCAATGGTCTCCATTGCATTGAGTGCCCAGGGGAGAGGAAAAAGTGTTTTATGAATCTGTATCTTGATGAGCTGCTTGCCTTGTTGGGGAAGTTGTCAAGCTTAGCTTGTTGAAGGTTGTCACGAACATGTGGCTCGAAGGGTTGGACTTTTTTAACCAGTCTGGCTACATGAGGTGCCTATGTGCACAAGGAATCTTTACACTTTGATGCAATCTTTTTGATCTTCTTCTATTGGATAAAAGGTACTTGGGCTGAGATTGTAGTGGTTGCAATATCCTTCTGTTCACCGTTTGAAGAGATTGTGAAGAAGCTAAATTTTGTAGTATGAGATACTACCTTGCAATACTGTTTAGGTGGGAAAATAGTTGGAACTAACTATAGTATTCTATAGATATAACCCCCCAAAGTAACAATGACACTATGAGTTCAAGACTCATAAACATCATGACACTTCCACATATATGGTTGGCTCAAGAGAACATTGCATAAATCCTATCGGGCAACATCACATAATACCTCATCCTTGAAGGGTTGGATGTCGTATGAAAATTGACACTGTTGGCTGACACAAAGATATCGTCCTTGGTGAATCCACCTGATGCTATATGGATGAGCATGTGGTGTTGTTGTCAATCCCAATTTTTTGGCGACCTCTGCTAAGACGAGGTTCTTCTGGCTTCCGCTATCAACAATAAAATGCAGTAAGATCCCCTTCACCCATATTTGTGAATGAAAAAGATGCTCCCCCTCTTCAGGATCTATTGGTTCTTCTGGTTAAATTGTTGCGGTTGTGACAATAGCATTGGGGTCTATGTCGATGATTTGTCTTTTACCAGTATTTTCAAAATCAATTTCTGAATTAGGGTTCGGCTCCTTGTCTTTGATCGCATACACCAATGACTGTTTTGAGTGACATTCATTAGTGTTGTGCGAGGGGATTTTGTGGAACTCACACCATTTTCTAGTGTCCTTCTTTGTCTTTCCATGACCCTTATTTTCCTATGGATTGGACTGGTTTTCGGGAGACTGTTTGTTAGGGCCATCTTTGTCATACGTTGGTTGTTGCGGATTTGCAGACCTAGACTCCCATTTTTTCTGGTGCTTAAATTTATGCTCGATTTTAACAACATATTGATGAGCAGCACTGAGTGATGAGATGTTGAGAAAATCCATTTCATTTTGGATGTATCTGTGTAGAGCCCCATATTATTTTAGAACCAAGTGTTGTTTGAAGTCTTTGATACCTAGTTTGGTGCGCAAGGTGTGGAAGATATTGGTGAAATCTGGAACTACTTGGCCCTTCTCTTGCCACAGTGTGGTCCATCTCATGTATTGGTCCTCATAGTTGCCAACAGTGTAATATTTCTCCTTTACCACATCCACAAAAAAATCCCAAGTGGGCTCGGTCCCATATATTCCAGACTCCTCTATGGAACTTTGCTCCCAGTAAGTTTCTGACCAATGTTTGACATGGGGGAGAGCTTTAAGGAGTGTGAAGGTGATCTTTTCCCTGTCGGAAAAATTATGAACAAAGAAATAACCTTCTAACATATTTAACCATTTGTCTAGGGCATCTACATATATCTGAACTTCAAAGACGAGAATATGAAAATTAACCTGTACCTTGAAAGGAGAGGTGCTTCCAAATTGGTTGTTTTATTAATATGTGTCTATTGCCATCAATAGGCATTGAAGGATGTGGGAAAAATTCTCCATCATTTCATCCCTCTGTCGCATGAGATATTTCTCAAGCAATAGATTTATAGGATTTTTTTCTCCGTTGTCTTTCTTTTCTTCCGCCATAGAGGGTTTCTTGGGCGTTCAAGAGTGATTGTTTTCAAGAGAGACACGATGGAGACCCAACTTGCTATACCTAGACCTCATCGGGGACATGCACTGAAAAAACAATCAAGAGAAGCATGCTCTGATACCACTGATCCAGATTATTTTTGGCACGAAATGATAGCGGAGATGTATTAAAGAAATTCACAGAGATATCGTGGATATCTAATAATATAACATAAATGTATCAGAGATGCAACTTGTTATCGCACAGTTTGTAGTTAGGGTAAAAGATAGATGAAATGATGTCAAATTGGCATAATTGAACCTATCCCACCATTGTCACCTCAATGGGAAGGTTCTTTCTTTTTAGGGAGGTAAGGCCCAGGGGAGACGTCCCTGGTGACCTGGGGTTTTGAGAAGGAAAAAGGTTTAGCAAGGCTAAGTGATAATAGAGAAACTTGTTATCGCAAGATTTGTAGTTAGGGTAAAAGATGGATGAAAGGATGTCAAACTGGCGTAACTGAACCTGTCCCACTACTGTCACCTCAATGGGAAGGTTCTTTCTTTTTAGGAAGGTAAGGCCCAAGGGAGACGTCCCTGGTGACCTGGGGTTTTGAGAAGGGAAAAGTTTTAGCAAGGCTAGGTGATAATAGAGTGCATGAGAACCTCAACATCTCTGGCATAATATGTAACCTGTTTGATCTCAATAGCAACTATTAGTAATCATTTGGGGTGTTGGTATCACCCCAGTCCACACACATATATATAAGACTGAAATAAAAGAAATCATATGTACAAATGTGAAAGCAATCTAATCTAGTATGCAATTCAATGGTATATACAATGGAGTCAAAATGCCTACCTACTTACTTATGCTTACCTTTTGGCTGGATTCTAAGTGTAGTCAAATGACTAGTGAAACCAATCCAACAACTTCCCACAATACCTGCCTTTGTGCTTCATCCTAAACCAAAAAAATGATAAGTTAAGCACAAAAATAACATGGGTTAGAGAATATATCATATCATCGTAAATCACGAAGTCTAACTCATGGAGGCGGGTGGGAGAGATAAAATCATGCCAAGTCAATCTCTGAGGAGAGTTCTCAATCCACTTCAGGAAGGGATCATGAAAAGTCAAAAGTTCAGAGAA
>ML805428.1:193752-231684 GCA_009831015.1 Picea engelmannii
ACTATTCATATTCACAAGAAGATGATTACAAAGAGGCTTTGAAAGCCTTTTTACAATAAAATGCAATGTCAAAAACCCTAGACATCCAAAAACATAACCCTAGGAGATGAAGCACCAAAAGTCATGTGGGCCCCATTGGGGTAAATTGGTACATCAATTTACCAGGGTTGTAACTTTGGCATACTATCTCCGTTTGACACATATGATACATCATTAGAAATATCTATTCGAGGACTATAATTGTTGGCATGATACCTATGTGTTAGAAATAGATGCCAAAAAACGTCGTTTAGGGCCTCAAAACGGCTCTAGAAGTTCAGGACTCGAAAAACTACCAAAAATAGTAAATTACCAAAATTGCCAGAAAAATATTTTGGGCCAGTTGGAAAAGGTGGGGGGTCATCGATATCAACCTATATCAATACTCCCTTCTTAGGAAGCATCTTGATGAGGTGCTTTCCTTGTTGGGGAATTTGCACTGCTTAGCTTGTTGAAGGTTGTCACGAACATGTGTCTGGAAGGGTTGGACCTTTTTAACAAGTCCGGCTACATGAGGTGCTTGTGTGCAAAAGGAATCTTTCCACTTTGATGCAATCTTGTTGACTTTCTTCTGTTAGATAGAAGGTGCTTGGACCTAGGCTGTAGTAGTTGCAGTATCCTTTTGTTCACCCTTTGAACAGATTGTGAAGAAGCTGAATTTTGTAGTATGAGATACTACCTTGCGACACTATTTAGGTGGGAGAGTAGTTGGAAATACCTCTAGTATTTTTTAGAGATGAACCCCCAAAGTAAGAATGACACTATGGGGTCAAGACTCATAAACAACATGGCACTTCCACATATATGCTTGGCCCAAGAGAACATCACATACATCCAATGGGGAAACATCACATAATACCTCATCCTTGGAGGGCTAGATGTCGTATGACAATCAACACTGTTGGCTGACACGAATATTTCATCCTTGGCGAAGCCACCCAATGTTGTTTGGTTGCGGGCGTGGTGTTGTCATCAATCCCAACTGTTTGACGACCTTTCCTAAGATGAAGTTATTCTGGCTTCCACTATCAACAATAAAATGCAACGGGGTCCCATTCACCAACATCTGTGAATGAAAAAGGCACTCCCCCTCTTCAAGATCAATTGGTTCTTCTGGTTGAATAGTTGGGGTCACGACAATAGCGGTGGGGTCTGCATTGATGATCTGTCTTTTACCAGTATTTTTAGAATCAGATTCTGAATTAGGGTCCGACTGCTTCTCTTTGATCTCGACCATAAATGACTGTTTTGAGTGACATTCATTGATGTTGTGCCAGAGGATTTTGTGGAAATCACGCCATTTTCTAGTTTCCTTCTTTGTCTTCCCAAGACCCTTCGTTTCCTGTGGCTTGGACTGGTTTTCGGAAGACTATTTGTTAGGGTCGTCTTTTTCATACTTTGGTTGTTGAGGATTTGCAGACCCAGAATCCCATTTGTTCTGGTGCTTAAAGTTTTGCTCGATTTTAACAACATATTGATAGGCAACACTGAGTGATGAGATGTGAAAAAAATCCATTTCAATTTGGATGTATCTGTGTAGAGCCCCACGGTATTTCAGAACCAAGTGTCGTTCAAAGTCTTTGATACCCAGCTTGGTGCGCAAGGTGTGGAAGATATTGGTGAACTTCGGAACTGCTTGGCCCCTCTCTTGTTGCAGTGTGGTCCATCTCACGTACTGGTCCTCATAGTTTCCAATAGGGTAATTGTTGGGTATGTGTAAAATATTTTCTGCCTCGGGAAACATGTCATGTATTTAGGTGGTTTTTTCAGAACATGGTTTTTGTCGATGGTTTTCTATTTCTGGTTAAGGAATTAGGGTTTTGGACTAATCCAAGTCATTGGGTTAGGGTTTTGGATGTTATTGGATCCTATATGTATATTGTATTGTAAACAATGTAACACAATGAATGAATATAATATATGTTGGTTTTCCCGGTTTGTGTTTCCAGGGGAAATATCTCTGTGTAATGTTTGTATTTTCCATTCTATCTTTTCTGTTCTTTTCTAATCAATATATGTTTAGAGTAGACATTGTACAAGGTTATAATTTACAGTAATATTGTTCCTTTATCGCATCCACAAAAAAATCTCAAGTGGGCTCAACCCCATATATTCCAGACTCCTCTGTGGAACTTTGCTCCCAGTAAGTTTCCCACCAATGTTTGACATAGGGGAGAGATTTAAGGAGTGCAAAGGTGATCTTTTCCCTGTCATAAAATTTTTGAATAGAGAAATAACCTTCTAATAGATTTAACCATTTGTCTAGAGCATCCGCATCTATCTGACCTTCAAATACATGAATATCAAAATTAACATGTACCTTGAAAGGAGAGGTGCTTCCAAAGTGGTTGTTTGATGAAGATGCGCATGTTGCTATAGGTAGGCGTTGAAGGATGTGGGAAAAATTCTCCATCATTTCGTCCCTCTGTCGCATGAGAGCTTGCTCAAGCAACAGATTTATGGGATCGCATGCTCCGTTGTTTTTCTTTTCTTCTGCCATGGAGGGTTTCTTGTGTGTTCAAGAGCGATTGTCTTCAAGAGATACAAGCTCGAGACCCAACTTGCTATACTCAGACCTCGTCGGGGACATGCACTGAAAAAAACGATTAAGACCAGCCTGCTCTGATACCACTGATTCAGATTATTTTCGACACGAAATGATAGTGGAGATGTAATAATTAAATGCATAGAGATATCATGGATATCCAATAATATAACATAAATTTATCAAAGATGCAACCATAAACAAAAAAATACAGTAATACATGATTTCTATTAATGAAAGAAATGTACAGAGACTGTAAAAATACAGAGTGGAAGACTCTCTAGAATGGTGGCAGCTTATCTCTGGGAAGAGATGTGACGGCTACTCGCATTCACAAGAATATGATTACAATGAGGTTTTGAAATCCTTTTTACAATAAACAAGAATGTCAAAAACCCTAGAGATAAAAAAACCTAACCCTAGGAGATGAAGCGCCAAAAGTCATGTAGGCCCCATCGGGATAAATTGGTACATCAATTTCCCGGTGTCGTAACTTTGGGATACTATCTCCGTTTGATGCATATCATACATCGTTAGAAACATCTATCCAAGGACTACAATTGTTGGCATGATAATATTTTTGATTAAGTAGATGCCCAAAAAACGTCATTTAGGGCCTCAAAATGGCTCCGGAATTTCAGGACCCGAAAAATTGCCAAAAATAGTAAATTATCAAAATTTCCACAAAACTATTTTGAGACAGTTGGAAAAGGTGGGTGGCCACCGATATCCACCTAGATCAATCCTCACTTCTTAGGAATCAATGGTCTCCATTGTGTTGAGTTCCTGGGGGAGAGGAAAAAGCGTTTGTTGAATCCACATCTTGATGAGTTTCTTGCCTTGTTGGGGAAGTTGCCCTGCTTAGCTTGTTGAAGGTTGTCATGAACATGTGGTTGGAAGGGTTAGAAATTTTTAACCGGTCTGGCTACATGAGGTGCTTGTGTGCAGAAGGAATCATTACACTTTGATGCAACCTTATCTACCTGCTTCTGTTGGATAGAAGGTGCTTGGGCCGAGGCTGTAGTGGTTGCAGTATTCTTTTGTTCACCCTTTGAATATATTGTGAAGAAGCTGAATTTTTTAGTATGCAATACTACCTTGTGAAACTATTTAGGTGGGACAATAGTTGGCAATACCTCTGGTATTTTGTAGAGATGAACCCCCAAAGTAACAATTACACTACGGGGTCAAGACTCATAAACAACATGGCACTTCCACATATATGGTTGTCCCAAGAGAACATCACATAATACCTCATCCTTGAAGGGCTGGATGCCATATGAAAATCGACACTGCTGGCTGACACGAAGATCTCATCCTTGGCGAATCCACCCAATGTTGTATGGATGCGGGTGTGGTGTTGTTGTCAATCCCAATTGTTTGATGACCTCTGCTGAGATGAGGTTATTTTGGCTTCCACTATCAACAATAAAATGCAGCGGGGTCCCCTTCACCCACATGTGTGAATGAAAAAGGTGCTCCCCCTCTTCAAGATCTGTTGGTTATTCTGGTTGAATTGTTGTGGTCGTGTCAATAGCAGTGGGGTCTGCGTTGATGATCTACCTTTTACCATTATTTTCATAATCATATTCTGAATTAGGGTTTGACTCCTTGTCTTTGATCTTGACCACAATGACTGTTTTGAACGAAATTCATCTGTGTTGTGCAAGGGGATTTTGTGGAAATCACACCATTTTCTAGTGTCCTTCTTTGTCTTCTCATGACCCTTCTTTCCTTGTTTCTTGGACTAGTTTTTGGGAGACTGTTTGTTAGGGCCGTCTTTGTCATTCTTTAGTTGTTGCAGATTTGCAGACCTGGACTTCCATTTTTTCTGGTGCTTAAATTTCTGCTCGATTTTAACAACATATCGATAAGCAACACCGATAGATGAGATGTCCAGAAAATCCATTTCAGTTTGGATATATCTATGTAGAGCCCCACGGTATTTCAGAACCAAGTGTCATTCAGAGTCTTTGATACCCAGCTTGGTGCACAAGGTGTGGAATATATTGGTTAACTATGGAACTTCTTGGCCCCTCTCTTGCCGCAGTGTGCTCCATCTCACGTACTGGTCCTCATAGTTGCCAACAGGGTAATATTGTTCCTTTACCATATCAACAAAAAATCCAAAAATGGGCTCGACCCCATATATTCCAGACTCCTTTGTGGAACTTTGCTCCCAGTAAGTTTACCACCAATGTTTGACAAGGGGGAGAGATTTAAGGAGTGCAAAGGTGATATTTTCCCTGTCAGAAAAATTATGAACAAAGAAATAACCTTCTAACATATTTAACCATTTGTCTAGAGTATCCGCATCGATTTGACCTTCAAATACAGGAATATCAAAATTAACCCGTACCTTGAAAGGAGAGGTGCTTCCAAAGTGGTTCTTTGATGAATATGCGCATGTTGCTATCGACAGGCGCTGAAGGATGTGGGAAAAATTCTCCATCATTTTGTCCCTCTATCACGTAAGAGCTTGCTCAAGCAACATATTTATAGGATTGTCTGCTCCATCATTTTTATTTTATTCCGTCGTGGAGGGTTTCCTGAGCGTGTGAGAGAGATTGTCTTCAAGAGAGACAATATCAAGACCCAACTTTCTATACTTGGACCTCGTCGAGGACATGCACTGGAAAAAAAAATCAAGAGCAGCCTGCTCTGATACCACTGATCCAAATTATTTTTGGCATGAAATGACAAAGGAGATGTAATAAAGAAATGCATAGAGATATCGTAGATATCCAATAATATAACATAAATGTATCAGATATGCAACCATAAACACATAAATATAGTAATACACGATTTTTATTAATGAAAGAAATGTACAAAGACTGTAAAAATACAGAGTGGAAGACTCACTAGAATGGTGGCAACTTATCTATGAGAAGAGATGTGACGGCTAATCTCATTTGCAAGAACGTGATTAAAATGAGGCTCTGAAAGCCTTTTTACAATAAACAAGAATTTCAAAAACCCTATACATCCAAAAACCTAACCCTAGGAGATGAAGTGCCAAAAGTCATGTGGGCTCCGTCGAGGTAAATTGGTACATCAATTTCCCGGGGTCGTAACTTTGGAATACTATCTCTGTTTGACGCATATGATACATCATTAGAAATATCTATCCGAGGACTACAACCGTTGAAATGATTATATTTTTAGATCGTTAGATGCCCAAAAAACATCGTTTAGGGACTTAAAACAACTTCAGAAGTTTAGGACCTGAAAAATTGCCAAAAAAAAAAATTAGGCTAGTTGGAAAAGGTGGGTGGCCACATATATCCACCTGGATCAATCCTCCCTCCTTAGGAAGAAATGGTCTCCATTGCGTTGAGTGCCCAAGGGACATGGAAAAACGTTTGTTGAACTTACATCTTGATGAGTTGCTTCCCTTGTTGGGGAAGTTGCATTGCTTAGTTTGTTGAAGGTTGTCACGAACATGTGGTTGGAAGGGTTGGAAATTTTTAACCAGTCTGGATACATGATGTGCCTCTCTGCAGAAGGAATCTTTACACTTTGCTGCAATATTTTCGACCTGTTTTTGTTGGATAGAAGGTGCTTGGGCCGAGGCCGAATTAGTTGTAGTGTCCTTCTGTTCACCCTTTTAACAGATTATGAAGAAGATGAATTTTGTAGTATGAGATACTACCTTGCAGCACTTCTTAGGTGGGACAGTAGTTGGAACTACCTCTGGTATTCTGTAGAGATGACCCCCAAAGAAACAATGACACTACAGGGTAGAAACTCATAAACATCATCGCGATTCCACATATATGGTTGGCCCAAGAGATCATCACATACATCCGATGAGGAAACATCACATAATACCTCATCCTTGAAGGGTTGGATGTTGTATGACAATCAACACTATTGTCTGACACGAAGATCTCGTCCTTGGAAAAGCCACCCGATGTTGTATGGCTGCGGGTGTGGTGTTGTCGTCAATCCCAACTATTTGATGACCTCTGTTGAGATGAGGTTCTTCTGGATTCTGCTATCAACAATAAAATTCAGCAGGGCCCCCTTCACCCACGTCTGTGAATGAAAAAGGTGCTCCCCCTCTTCAGGATATGTTGGTTCTTCTGGTTGAATTGTTGTGGTCGCGACAATAATAGTGGGGTCTGCGTCGATGATCTATCTTTTACCAATATTTTAGAATCAGATTCTGAATAAGGGTTCGACTCCTTATCTTTGATCTCGACCACTAATGATTTTTTTGAGCAACATTAATCGGTGTTGTGCCAGGGGATTTTGTGGAAATTACACCATTTTTCGGTGTCCTTCTTTATCTTCCTATGACCCTTCTTTTCCTGTGGCTTGGACTGGTTTTCAGGAGACTGTTTGTTAGGGTCATCTTTGTCATACTTCGGTTCTTTCAGATTTGCAGACCTGGACTGTCGTTTGTTCTGGTGCTTAAATTTCTGCTCAATTTTAACAACAGATCGATAAGCAACACCGATATATGAGATGTCTAGAAAATCCATTTCAGTTTGGATGTATCTGTGTAGAGACCCACATTATTTCAGAACCAAGTGTCGTTCGAAGTCTTTGATACCCAAATTGGTGCACAAGGTGTGGAATATATTGGTGAAATTCAGAAGTTCTTGGCCCCTCTATTGCCTCAGTGTGGTCCATCTCACGTATTTGTCCTCATAGTTTCCAACAGGGTAATATTGTTCCTTACCGCATCCACAAAAAAATCCCAAGTGGGCTCGACCCCATATATTCCAGACTCCTCTGTGGAACTTTGATCCCAACAAGTTTCCCACCAATGTTTGACATGGGGGAGAACTTTAAGGAGTTCCAAGGTGATTGTTTCCTTGTCGTAAAAATTATGAACAGAGAAATAACCTTCTAACAAATTTAACCATTTGTCTAAGGAATCTGCATCTATCTGACCTTCAAATACGAGAATATCAAAATTAACCTATACCTTGAAAGGAGAGGTGCTTCCAAAGAGGATGTTTGATGCAAATGCACTTGTTTCTATTAGCAGGCATTGAAGGATGTGGGAGAAATTATCCATCATTTCATCCCTCTGTCGCATGAGAGCTTACTCAAGCAACAGATTTATAGGATCGTCTGCTCCATCATTTTTTTTTCTTCCGCAATGGAGGGTTTCTTGGGCGTGCGAGAGAAATTTTCTTCAAGAGAGACAATATCGAGACCCAAATTTCTATACTCGGGCCTCGTCGGGGACATGCACTGAAAAAATGATCAAGAGCAACCTACTCTGATACCACTGATTTAGATTATTTTTGGCACAAAATGATAGCCGAGATGTAATAAAGAAATGCACAGAGATATCGAAAATATACAATATAATAGAAATGTATCAGATATGCAACCATAAACACAGAAATACAGTAATACATGATTTCTATTAATGAAAGAAATATACAAAATTGTAAAAATATAGAGTGGAAGACTCACTAGAATTGTGGCAGATTATCTCTGAGAAAAGTTATGACGGATACTCACATTCTCAACAAGATGATTACAATTTGGCTTTGAAATCCTTTTTACAATAAACAGGAATGTCAAAAACCCTAGACATCCAAAAACCTAACCCTAGGAGATGAAGCGTCAAAAGTCATGTGGGCCCCGTCAGGGTAAATTGGTACATCAATTTCCTGGGGTCGTAACTTTGGCATATTATCTACGTTTGACGTATATGATACATCGTTAGGAAGATCTATTCAAGGAATACAACTGTTGGCATAATGAAATTTTCAAGCTGGTAGATGCCCAAAAAACGTCGTTTAGGGCCTCAAAACGACTCCGGAAGTTCGGGACTCAACAAACTACCAAAAATAGTAAATTACCAAAACTACCAAAAAATTGTTTTGGGCCAGTTGGAAAAGGTGGGTGGCCACCGATATCCACCTAGATCAATACTCCCTCCTTAGAAAGAAATGGTCTCCATTGTGTTGAGCGCCTGGGGGAGAGGAAAAAGCGTTTGTTGAATCTACATCTTGATGAGTTGTTTGCCTTGTTGGGGAAGTTGCATTGCTTAGCTTGTTGAAGGTTATCATGAACATATGGCTAGAAGGGTTGGACCATTTTAAACAGTCTGGCTACATGAGATTCCTTTGTACATAAGGAATATTTACACTTTGCGGAAATTTTGTCGACCTGGTTCTGTTGGATAGAAGGTGGTTGGGTCGAGGCTGTAGTGGTTGCAGTATCCTTCTGTTCACCCTTTGAACAGATTGGGAAGAAGTTGAATTTTGTAGTATGAGATACTACCTTGTGGCACTGTTTAGGTGAGACAATAGTTGGAACTACCTCTGGTATTCTATAGAGATGACCCCCCAAAGTAACAATGACACTACGGGGCCGAGACTCATAAACAACATGGTGCTTCCACATATATGGTTGGCCCAAGAGAACATCACATACATCCAATGGGGAAGCATCACATAATACCTCATCCTTGAAGGGCTGGACGTCATATGCCAATCGACACTGTTGGCTGACATGAAGATCTCATCCTTGGCGAAGCCACCTGATGTTGTATGGCTACGGGTGTGGTGTTGTCGTCAATCCCAATTGTTTGACGACCTCTATTGAGATGTGGTTCTTCTGGATTCCGCTATCAACAATAAAATGCAATGGGGTCCCCTTCACTCACATCTGTGAATAAAAAAGGCGCTCCCCCTCTTCAGGATTTGTTGGTTCATCTAGTTGAATTGATGTGGTCGCGACAATAGTAGTGGGGTCTACATTGATGGCCTATCTTATACCAGTATTTTCATAATCAGATTCTGAATTAGGGTTCGACTCCTTGTCTTTGATCTCGGCCACCAATGACTGTTTTGAGCGACCTTCATTGGTGATGTGCCAGGGGCTTTTATGGAAATCACACCATTTTCCGGTGTCCTTCTTTGTTTTCCCGTGACCCTTCTTTTCCTGTGGCTTGGACTAGTTTTCGGGAGACTGTTTGTTAGGGTCATCTTTTTCATACTTTGGTTGTTGCGTATTTGCAGACCCGACCTCCCATTTTTTCCGGTGCTTAAATTTCTGCTCGATTTTAACAACATATCGATAAAAAACACCGACTGATGAGATGTCCAGAAAATTCATTTCAATTTGGATGTATCTGTGTAGAGCCCCACGATATTTAAGAACCAAGTGTCGTTCAGAGTATTTTATACCCAACTTGGTGCGCAAGGTGTGGAAGATATTGGTGAACTCCAAAACTGCTTGGCCCCTCTCTTGCCGGAGTGTGGTCTATCTCATGTACTGGTCCTCATAGTTTCCAACAGGGTAATATTGTTCCTTTACCACATCCACAAAAAAATCCCAAGTGGGCTCGACCCCATATATTCCAGACTCCTCTATGGAACTTTGCTCCCAGTAAGTTTACCACTAATGTTTGAAATGGGGGAGATCTTTAAGAAGTGCGAAGGTGATCTTTTCCCTATCGAAAAAATTATGAACAGAGAAATAACCTTCTAACATATTTAACTATTTGTCTAGGGAATCCGCATCTATCTGACCTTCAAATACGGGAATATCAAAATTAACCTCTACCTTGAAAGGAGAGGTACTTCCAAAGTGGTTGTTTGATGAAGATGCGCTTGTTGCTATCGACAGGCATTGAAGGATGTGGGAAAAATTCTTCATCATTCTGTCCCTCTATCGCGTGAGAGGTTGCTCAAGCAATAGATTTATATGATCGTCTGCTCCGTCGTTTTTCTTTTCTTCCACCATGGAGGGTTTCTTGGGTGTGCGAGAGAGATTGTCTTCAAGAGAGATAATCTTGAGACCCAACTTGCTATCCTCGAACCTCGTCGGGGACATGCACTGAAAAATGATCAAGAGCATCCTACTCTGATACCACCGATCCAGATTATTTTCGGCACGAAATGATAGTGGAGATGTAATATAGAAATGCATAGAGATATCATAGATATCAAATAATATAACAGAAATGTATCAGAGATGCAACCATAAACACAAAAATACAGTAATACATGATTTCTATTAATGAAAGAAATGTACAGAGACTGTAAAAATACAGAGTGGAAGACTCGCTAGAATGGTGGAAACTTATCTATGAGAAGTGATGTGATGGCTACTCCCATTTGCAAGAAGATGATTACAATGAGGCTTTGAAATCCTTTTTACAATAAACAGGAATTTCAAAAACCCTAAACATCCAAAAACCTAACCCTAAGAGATGAAGCTCCAAAAGTCATGTGGGCCCCATCGGAGTAAATTGGTATATCAATTTCCCGGGGTCGTAACTTTGGCATACTATCTCCGTTTGATGCATATCTTACATCGTTACTGTTAGAATCACTATTTTATTTGATCAGTAGATGCCCAAAAAACGTTGTAAACGACTCCAGAAGTTCAGGACTCGAAAAATTGCGAAAAATAGTAAATTACCAAAAAAATTGTCAGAAAATTGTTTTGAGCCAATTGGAAAATGTGGGTGGCCACCGATATCCACCTGGATCAATCCTCTCTCCTTAGGAAGCAATGGTCTCCATTGCATTGAGTGCCCAGGGGAGAGGAAAAAGTGTTTTATGAATCTGTATCTTGATGAGCTGCTTGCCTTGTTGGGGAAGTTGTCAAGCTTAGCTTGTTGAAGGTTGTCACGAACATGTGGCTCGAAGGGTTGGACTTTTTTAACCAGTCTGGCTACATGAGGTGCCTATGTGCACAAGGAATCTTTACACTTTGATGCAATCTTTTTGATCTTCTTCTATTGGATAAAAGGTACTTGGGCTGAGATTGTAGTGGTTGCAATATCCTTCTGTTCACCGTTTGAAGAGATTGTGAAGAAGCTAAATTTTGTAGTATGAGATACTACCTTGCAATACTGTTTAGGTGGGAAAATAGTTGGAACTAACTATAGTATTCTATAGATATAACCCCCCAAAGTAACAATGACACTATGAGTTCAAGACTCATAAACATCATGACACTTCCACATATATGGTTGGCTCAAGAGAACATTGCATAAATCCTATCGGGCAACATCACATAATACCTCATCCTTGAAGGGTTGGATGTCGTATGAAAATTGACACTGTTGGCTGACACAAAGATATCGTCCTTGGTGAATCCACCTGATGCTATATGGATGAGCATGTGGTGTTGTTGTCAATCCCAATTTTTTGGCGACCTCTGCTAAGACGAGGTTCTTCTGGCTTCCGCTATCAACAATAAAATGCAGTAAGATCCCCTTCACCCATATTTGTGAATGAAAAAGATGCTCCCCCTCTTCAGGATCTATTGGTTCTTCTGGTTAAATTGTTGCGGTTGTGACAATAGCATTGGGGTCTATGTCGATGATTTGTCTTTTACCAGTATTTTCAAAATCAATTTCTGAATTAGGGTTCGGCTCCTTGTCTTTGATCGCATACACCAATGACTGTTTTGAGTGACATTCATTAGTGTTGTGCGAGGGGATTTTGTGGAACTCACACCATTTTCTAGTGTCCTTCTTTGTCTTTCCATGACCCTTATTTTCCTATGGATTGGACTGGTTTTCGGGAGACTGTTTGTTAGGGCCATCTTTGTCATACGTTGGTTGTTGCGGATTTGCAGACCTAGACTCCCATTTTTTCTGGTGCTTAAATTTATGCTCGATTTTAACAACATATTGATGAGCAGCACTGAGTGATGAGATGTTGAGAAAATCCATTTCATTTTGGATGTATCTGTGTAGAGCCCCATATTATTTTAGAACCAAGTGTTGTTTGAAGTCTTTGATACCTAGTTTGGTGCGCAAGGTGTGGAAGATATTGGTGAAATCTGGAACTACTTGGCCCTTCTCTTGCCACAGTGTGGTCCATCTCATGTATTGGTCCTCATAGTTGCCAACAGTGTAATATTTCTCCTTTACCACATCCACAAAAAAATCCCAAGTGGGCTCGGTCCCATATATTCCAGACTCCTCTATGGAACTTTGCTCCCAGTAAGTTTCTGACCAATGTTTGACATGGGGGAGAGCTTTAAGGAGTGTGAAGGTGATCTTTTCCCTGTCGGAAAAATTATGAACAAAGAAATAACCTTCTAACATATTTAACCATTTGTCTAGGGCATCTACATATATCTGAACTTCAAAGACGAGAATATGAAAATTAACCTGTACCTTGAAAGGAGAGGTGCTTCCAAATTGGTTGTTTTATTAATATGTGTCTATTGCCATCAATAGGCATTGAAGGATGTGGGAAAAATTCTCCATCATTTCATCCCTCTGTCGCATGAGATATTTCTCAAGCAATAGATTTATAGGATTTTTTTCTCCGTTGTCTTTCTTTTCTTCCGCCATAGAGGGTTTCTTGGGCGTTCAAGAGTGATTGTTTTCAAGAGAGACACGATGGAGACCCAACTTGCTATACCTAGACCTCATCGGGGACATGCACTGAAAAAACAATCAAGAGAAGCATGCTCTGATACCACTGATCCAGATTATTTTTGGCACGAAATGATAGCGGAGATGTATTAAAGAAATTCACAGAGATATCGTGGATATCTAATAATATAACATAAATGTATCAGAGATGCAACTTGTTATCGCACAGTTTGTAGTTAGGGTAAAAGATAGATGAAATGATGTCAAATTGGCATAATTGAACCTATCCCACCATTGTCACCTCAATGGGAAGGTTCTTTCTTTTTAGGGAGGTAAGGCCCAGGGGAGACGTCCCTGGTGACCTGGGGTTTTGAGAAGGAAAAAGGTTTAGCAAGGCTAAGTGATAATAGAGAAACTTGTTATCGCAAGATTTGTAGTTAGGGTAAAAGATGGATGAAAGGATGTCAAACTGGCGTAACTGAACCTGTCCCACTACTGTCACCTCAATGGGAAGGTTCTTTCTTTTTAGGAAGGTAAGGCCCAAGGGAGACGTCCCTGGTGACCTGGGGTTTTGAGAAGGGAAAAGTTTTAGCAAGGCTAGGTGATAATAGAGTGCATGAGAACCTCAACATCTCTGGCATAATATGTAACCTGTTTGATCTCAATAGCAACTATTAGTAATCATTTGGGGTGTTGGTATCACCCCAGTCCACACACATATATATAAGACTGAAATAAAAGAAATCATATGTACAAATGTGAAAGCAATCTAATCTAGTATGCAATTCAATGGTATATACAATGGAGTCAAAATGCCTACCTACTTACTTATGCTTACCTTTTGGCTGGATTCTAAGTGTAGTCAAATGACTAGTGAAACCAATCCAACAACTTCCCACAATACCTGCCTTTGTGCTTCATCCTAAACCAAAAAAATGATAAGTTAAGCACAAAAATAACATGGGTTAGAGAATATATCATATCATCGTAAATCACGAAGTCTAACTCATGGAGGCGGGTGGGAGAGATAAAATCATGCCAAGTCAATCTCTGAGGAGAGTTCTCAATCCACTTCAGGAAGGGATCATGAAAAGTCAAAAGTTCAGAGAATTGACTCAAAAAGTTTGTAAACTAGCTACCTAGGATGTCCTCACATTCTGAAGTCAAGGAAGGGATTGAACTGGATCTAGCAGATGACTAGCAAACTCTTAAGGGAAATTTGAGAAAATGAGATGACAGAATTATTCTTGAAGTATTCAACCAACCTTCGGACTCTAGGGTTTGCCTCAGAGGAAACTAAATACAAAATATACAATTCCCAACTACACCTTTAATGATACAACAAGGTAAAGTAATAAGAGGTGGCTGGAGAAATATGTCACGAGAATCCTTATTTAGGAAGACAATGTTATTACTCCTATCAAAACCTGAGCACAACGATGATTTATAATCATCTTCATAGAATAAATCCAAGTGCTCGAAGGAGTACTCATAAAAATACTCAAGGTAAGACCAAAAATTGTCAGGAAAACATGGTACTAGGTCAACCTTGTTGGAGTTACTTTACACACACCTAGGATTTATTTTTCCTAAGTTTTTTCCTTGTTTATTAGTCATTATCTAGTCTCTTATATTTTAGGGGAGAATATTCCATCTAGAGAATATTCTCTTTCAGTTGACACTTCAGTTTGACTAGTTGTGTTGAGTTTAGATGTTGCATTGGTTTTTGTCACCATGCAACATTGGGATCATCACCAACTAATGTGCACCTTCCTTGGGATCATCACTAGACTGGCACATTACTCTTGATTTTCTGAGTTAACTCCTCACTACTCTTTGTTCAGTCGGTTAACTGAAGACTAGTTGACTAGTTAACTCAACTAGGTGGTAGTTCACTCACGTAACTACCTAAGAGACTAGACTAGGTGGTAATTTACTCCTGTAACTGCTGGTGTGTTTTCATATCACTCTAGACCACCACTATGGCTCATCAGTTACTCATGTATCCTATATCTATTGTAAATTATTCACTCTTTGAGTGTGGAATACGGTTAATGAGAATTCTTCCATTATTTCTCTCCTTCTTCTTCTTTCTCCAATTCTATCTGCAAATGTGTGTATTATTGTTTAGATAGATATATTATGTGTAGGTTCAACACATTTACATGGCATTAGAGCCGATGGACTACTAAACAAAAGCTACACCAAAAAAAAATTGCAGGTACAAAAGATTGAAGACAACAAAAAGATGGATTATTCGCCAGAAATACTTCTCATGCCTCATAACTATTTGGAATGGAAGCCAAAAATTCTACTTATGCTCAGTTGCAGAGGCTTGTACCAAATAACTATGGCAATGGAAGTAGAGTCTGATTATGTCAATGAGAAAAATGACTTTCTCAATAGACAAGATATGGCCATATGATGTATCCTCTATTTTATTTCTCCCGAAATTCTCCATCAAGTATATGATGACTCACAAGAATTCACTCCAAATGAATTATGGAGTAGATTGGAGGTTTTATTTGGGAATAAGGAAGAATGCATGCAAAATGTTGACAAAATAGAGAATGTAGAAAAGCCACTGGAAGATAAATCATCTCACTTTGAAAATCCTTCTACACAAGTATCAACATAAATTTGTATTCCATTAATTGAAGATGATGTATACTCCATTTCAGATTTTTTTCTGAAATTCATGTGGAATATATATGGCATGCATCTCAGGAGTCACATGCAGGCACTTTTGCATGCACCGTGCATGCATTTCAGGAAACAAAAAGAGAGCCGTGAAAATCAGACTCCATTCTGATATTTTCTGAGGACAATTTGCAGAAACAAATTGGATATTTGAATTCCTCTTGGGAAAATATCCAATTTCAAAAAAAACATCGTCTGAAACGGAGTCCGGGAACTGAAGTTATGATCGTTTCAAAATCAACAAAATTTCAGCATTTTTCCGGAAATGGTCATACGGTTTTCAAAATTTCATCCAAAATTTATTTGGATATTATTCATTACAAGAAGATAAAGTGGAGATGTGTGGAAATATAGATTATGAATATACTTCAACAGATCCGTGCAGACATCTACATCTTCAACAAAATCTTCAAAGAGCACAAACTTGCACAGTTGCGAGGTCTTCTTGTAGTGAAGGACATGGTTGCTTAACAACTGCCTTTTTGTTCCTTCTCATTTTTTTATTTTATGCATTGTAATTTGAGGGGGGGGTTTGTTCCCATGAGGTTTTCCCTCTTTCCTCGTTTAGTTCAATGTATCTTTTTTATTTGGGTACCTAACACGGCCTCGTAGCCAGTACCTATTCTTTATTTTCACCATAGTGATGTTCAGGGGGGGTGTTGGAGTTACTTTACACACACCTAGGATTTATTTTTCCTAAGGTTTTTTCTTGTTTATTAGTCATAATTAGTCATTATCAAGTCTCCTACATTTTAGGGGAGAATATTCCACCTGGAGAATATTCTCTTTCAGTTGACACTTCAGTTTGACTAGTTGAGTTGAATTTAGATGTTGCATTGGTTTTTTCACCATGCAACATTGGGATCATCACCAACTAATGTGCACTTTCCTTGGGATCATCACCAGATTGGTGCATTACCCTTGATTTCCTGAGTTATCTCCTCACTACTCTTTTTTCAGTTGGTTAACCGAAGACTAGTTGACTAGTTAACTCAGCTAGGTGGTAGTTCACTCTCATAACTGCCTGAGAGACTAGACTAGGTGGTAGTTTACTCCTGTAATTGCTGGTTTGTTTCCATATCACTCTGGACCACCACTATGGCTCATTAGTTACTCATGTATCCTATATCTATTGTAAATTATTCACTATTTGAGTGTGGAATACGGTTAATGAGAATTCTTCCATTCTTTCTCTCCTTCTTCTTCTTTCTCCAATTCTCTCTACAAATGTGTGTATTATTGTTTAGCTAGATCTATTCTATGCAGGTTCAACACATTTACAAACCCTGGGTGTCTAGAGATCATCGGTAAATATATCATCCCATTGTTTCCAAAAATCAAAAGTAATATGTCGTGATAACTGTAAAGGCACCAGTTGGGAATGATTATCAATGTCGTAAATGGGGTCCATATCAAAACCAACTATATCCCATTTACGTCTTCCAACATGTATGACCTCATCAATATCAACTATGTCAGTATCAATATCATAACATGGAGGATTCAAAACATTCAAAGGCTCACCCATCTCCTCCTCTTTTCCCAAATCATAAAGTAAAAAATCATAAAAATCTTGGAGAGGAGGGTAACTTACTTTTTCTTCTTGTGCAGGAGCTTTGAGTAATTGGGTGTCTTCAACATGCGTCATTGTTTCATCCTCATGATCTGCCACCTCATCTTCAATTGTATAGAAAGGAAGATCTTCTTTTGGGGAATTCATTTCTCCCTCACATTTTGAATCATGGAACAAGGCATCATCAAAATCCTGAAAAGGAGAGCAACTAATCTCATTCTCTTCTTCTTGTGCAGGGGGAAAAGGTTTGTGGATTGCTTCATCATGAGGAGGGCACACTGATACTTCATCATCTTGTTCGGGTTCCAGCCCCTGATCTATGTTTTCAATGATCCCTTTCTCTTGGAAAACCTCGTCAAGAGCTTTCCCCTTGGTATTTTGTTGGTCAATAACTTGTTCCCCTTCTTCTTGGAAATCAACAGTAAAATTTTCAAGGGAAACTAGTTTTTCCAAACTGAGAGTGTCTGAGGTATCTTCAGGGTTATTGAAGTTGGTCCCCAGGGGGACGATGTGTTCCCTTTTGGAAAAAAATATATTTTCCTCAATTTGCATGGCCATGTTACAAGCTTCATGGAGTGTTTTTGGCCTCTTTTTACTTAAGAGAAACCATAAATGCACCAAGAGTGCATTGGTAAAGAGATACACAAGGTACTTATCTTCAGGATAATGGTCTCTAGGAATCTGATATAGTAATCTCTGAAATCTATGTTGGAATTCCCAAGCAGTATCATCTTTGGTTTGTTTTGCATACTCAAGTTCTTTCAGTAATGTTTGGATATCTTCCAGGTTCATACCCCAGCTTTTGAGAAAGGTTTCTTCCAACTGTTCCATAGTCGTGATGTTGGCATTGGGGAGGTTATCATATCATTCCCTAGCATTGCCATAAAGAGTGGCAGAGAAAATATTCATCACCAAATATTCAACATCATCACTGATAGGATGGAGTTGAAAGAAAGCCCAGAAATCCCTCATGTGATAATCGACTCTTTCCCCATCACTACCAGTGAATCTAGGGAGCCATTTCTCGTACTTCGGGGGAATTTGTCGAGGGTATCCTGGTATTTCACTCATGTCCATGGGTTTGAAATTCCCCAGGTCCCATTGAGAATTCATGGTTTGATTCTTCATCAGTGGAGTCGCCAGATAATTTTCCTGAAATTATCAAAGAAATAAGGGAATCACCCTTAGTGGAGTCGTCAGGTAAGCTTGTAAGATAAAGACTCTAGAGGCAAGGCTTACCGAAAAGTGTCATGTTGAGGATAATTGACTCAGTGTTCCCTGACAACATCGCCAAAATGTTATCACACAGTTTGTAGTTAGGGTAAAATATGGATGAAAGGATGTCAAACTGGCGTAATTGAACCTATCCCACCATTGTGACATCAATGAGAAATTTCTTTCTTTTTAGGGAGGTAAGGCCCATGGGAGACGTCCCCGGTGACCTAGGGTTTTGAGAAGGAAAAAGGTTTAGCAAGGCTAAGTGATAATAATTCCCCTCACAAGTCACTACTTGATCAGAAATTTTTGGCTAAACAACCAATAAATATGAAGGATAATCGAAAGTAGTAACTAATAAGAGTACCCGCCTGAGACAAAGCAACAAGGAAACTACATGTTCAAGCTTGCTTGCTGGTTAGTACTTCATATAATCAATGAATTTTATGATAATAAGCAATTGAGCAGTATTATTGATGAAGTAAATCAATGTTTGTACAATAGCAATGATTACAATATCACTTCTCAATAAATGCTAAAAGAAACTTTGGCATTCAATTTAACAATATCAACACTTTAGAAACAATGCCTTAAACAATCATTCAATTGCTTTAAAAGTAAAAAGAAAGTTGCTCAAAGGTGTTTATAGAATAAGAAGGTGATGAAAACAATAGGGTTAGTAGGGTTAGTTTAGGCTATGGTTAGTAAGAGCTAGACTTTGTTCAAGGTATTTGTTTTTTTGTATGATCAAGGTGCTCAACACAATGGAGGTCTTAGATCAATGCCTTATTAGGGTAAATGGAGTAAAAAAGGGCTACAAATGTTGAAGGGCCATGATGATAGTAACAGGGCTAGAGACAAGAGGTTTTGATTTTGAAGTGTTTCTATAGCAAGGCTTCAAAAAGTCAAACCCTAGGGGAGACGACTCACTATGGTGTAGGTGACCTAGGCCCTAGTGCCTCATCCTCCTTCTCTAGCTCAAAAGACAAATTCACACGGCTAGCTTGAGAAAGAAATGATATGACTGAAGACAAGAGAGTTAAATGTTGGGGTGTTGCTAAAGAAAAGCCTCAACAATAAAACCCTAGGGGGAAAGGCTCACTAAAGTGTAGAATATCTAGGCCTTCGTTCTTTCTCCTCCTTCAGCTCATTGACAAGAATAAGATGGCTAGCCTTGAAGACTAGGATTAAAGTGTTGTAATGGAAAGGCTCTATATTACTTCAGAAAAACAAATGGCTCTTAATATTGGTAGGGACATGAGACAAGGAACTTAGCATGTGGTTGTCACCTATGGTTTTATTCAGAAAATTGTAATAACAACTGCAAGAAAAAAACACTACAACCATTCAATCAAGAAGTTTTTCAGAAATTCACTTACATTTAACCAAGAAATCACATAGCCATACCCTAGTTGTAAACCTTCCACCAAGAGAAATGCCAAAAATAGCCAAAACAAGCTTCCTTCAACAAGTGTGCCTTAGAATTTCAGCCAAAACTCTAGAATAGGGCGCAGATTTCAGAAATCACCAAGTGGTGAGTGAAAGATGATGAAAAAATGAGAGTAAAAACCCTCAATATATACCATACCAATGACCTTTATTAAAAATTAGGTCATTAAAAGGCTGATAAGGCCAAAATACCAAAATAATATTGTTTTACTTTAAATGCAATAAATGAAACCCTAATCAAGAAAAAGTGAGACGTCATGCCCCTTCTAGGGTGACATTAGCCCTTTCTAGGGTAAATGCAGCCTCCTAGAGAAAAATGTTAGCCCTCCTTGGGATTCTCCAACATGCCACATGTGCCAAACTGCCATGTCTATCTGCCAAAACATCCATGAAGCAAGGATGACGTCAACATCCTAGGCCTCCCAAGCCCAACATTCCATTGAAGGGGGCACAACCCCCCTAGGTACAGGTCTTCTTAGCTGCCTCTGGTGGATTCTTTTGCTCTTCCTTAGTACAAATGTTATGCCATGTCTCTACCCCCTGTTGTGGTCTCAACATCCATCAGGTGGGATCTTCAGCCCCATGGAGGTCTGAACTAATAATCTCCCCATGTGTACCTGTCCAGCGTGGTACCTATCTGTCGGGCATGATCCTACACATCAACAGATACACCCTACTTGGGCTCATAATTCACAGGGATCATAGCAATGTCAATCACATATAATCATCAATATTATTAAACATGATCATAAAACCCCTTTACCCCAATCTAGTGCTCAAAGACATTATACAAGTCTGTAATGCAAGTTTGGAGGAAGTGACAGGACGTCCTATTGGGCTAATGTCTATTGGAATAGGGATGTTTCTGGAAAGGATTAAATCCAATTCATGTAAGTGGGTGAGGTGGATGGGGATGCCTAGGAAAAAGGTGGAGTGATAGCAGGGATGGCTTACTGGTGGGAGCCTCTATGGAGGGTGAGTTGCACCTGTCATGGATGTAAACATTTCCAAGCCCATTCATGCCTTTTATTTTCATTCTTTTTCTTCCAAGATGCTAGTCAAAGGACACTTCCCTGGCTTGGTGACCAGTGGTGGAAATATTAGCCACAAGTATTTCACAGAAATGAGAAGTTTGGCTCGTGATGAGACCCCCTTTCTCTTTGTTATGCCACCAAGAGCCACTACCCTAGCGTGGTGACCAGATGCAAGTAGTGTCATACTGCTAGATACTCATGGACCTAATAGCCTGGCTCATGATGAGACCCCCTATCCTCTAACCAGGTCTTGTCTTATTGTTTTTTATCTTTTTTATATTTTTTTTTATTTCAAGAAGCTAGCCAAGGGACACTGCCTTGGCTTGGTGACCAGTGGTGGCAATGTTAGCCACAAGCACTTTCACGGAAATGAGAAGGTTGGCTCGTGAGGAGACCCCCTTTCTCTTGGCCATGCAACCAAGAGCCACTACCTTGGCATGGTAACTAGCTGCTAGTAGTGTCATACCGTTAAGTACCCATGGACCTAATAGGTTGGTTCATGATTAGACCCCCTATCCCTCAACTAGGTCTTGTTTTATTGTTTTTAAGGATCCCTTTGTTTCTTGTTGAGAATATTTTTATTGCTTTCTCAGGGATTCTTGGGCAAAGCATCTCAAAGTTTTATTCTTAGGCTTTTATTTTCAACTTCTTTTACCCCTCAAGTATTTTAGCCCATTCTTCCCACAAGGTAAGGTACAACCCCTAAATGATTGGCCAACCCTATGCCCAGACCAGTGTAATGGAATGGGTGAGAAGGAAATAAGATGGAAAGTGGTATATATAACGGGAACAGACAGAATATTTTCATAAATCCCCCCATTGGAAACTCAAAACCTATGGACATAAGCTTTCTAGGGCATCCTATCATTCCCCCCAGACATGGTCAAGTGGACAAGCATAAGATCCAAGCACCCGTTAGAAACAAAGGAATCAAATGCACATATTCAAAGGTTTTGAGGATCAGAGTGACACATACCATGATACCCAGACTCATTACATCATGGATCAAGAACCATCTCTGATACAGGACCAAGACGAAGGTGATGGATGTTATTGTTGCTGCTAACAAAGTGGAGGCGCTGATAGGGAGAAAAGATGGGCCCTCTAGGGCCATGCTCAAGTCGATATGGCTCTCAATACTCCATGTCTAGGACCTATGGGCATCGAGACATAATCTCCTCTTTATCCATAAAAGTGGAGGATAACACAACCATAAACACAGAAATACAGTAATACACAATTTCTATTAATGAAAGAAATGTACAAATACTGTAAAAATGCAGAGTGGAAGACTCGCTAGAATGGTGGTAGCTTATCTCTGAGAAGAGATGTGACGGCTGCTCGCATTCACAAGAAGATGATTACTACGAGGCTCTGAAATCCTTTTTACAATATACAGGAATGTTAAAAACCCTAGAAATCCAAAAACCTAACCCTAGGAGATGAAGCGCCAAAAGTCATGTGGGCCCCGTCGGGGTAAATTGGTAGATCAATTTCCTGGGGTTGTAACTTTGGCATACTATCTCCATTTGAGACATATGATACATTGTTAGAAAGATCTATCCGATGACTACAACTTTTGGCATAATCATATTTTTTATGTGGTAGATGGAAAAAAAACGTCGTTTAGGGCCTCAAAATGGCTTTGGAAGTTCAGGACCCGAAAAACTGTCAATAATAGTAAATTACCAAAATTGCCAGAAAACTATTTTGAGCCAGTTGGAAAAGGTGGGTGGCCACCACTATCCACCTCGATCAATCCTCCCTCCTTAGGAAGCAATGGTATCCATTGCGTTGAGTGCCTGGGGGAGAGGACAAAGTGTTTGTTGAATCTACATCTTGATGAGCTACTTGCCTTGTTGGGGAAGCTGCGTTGCTTAGCTTGTTGAATATTGTCACAAACATGTGGTTGGAAGGTTGGACATTTTTAACCAGTATTGCTACATGAGGTGCTTGTGTGCATTCGAAATATTTACACTTTGTCGCAATCTTGTCGACCTGCTTATGTTGGATAGAAGGTGCTTGGTTCGAGCCTGTAGTGGTTGCAGTATCCTTCTGTTCACCCTTTGAACAGATTGTGAAGAAGCTGAATTTTGTAGTATGAGATACTACCGTGCGGCATTGTTTTGGTGGGACAGTAGTTGGAACTACCTCTGGTATTCTGTAGAGATGACCCCCCAAAGTACCAATGACACTACGGGGTCAAGACTCATAAAGAACATGGTGCTTCCACATATATGGTTGGCCCAAGAGAACATCACATACATCCAATGGAGAAATATCACATAATACCTCATCCTTGAAGTATTGGATGCCCTATGACAATCGACACTGTTGGCTAACACGAAGATCTTGTCCTTGATGAAGCCACCCGATGTCCTATGGTTGCGGGTGTAGTGTTGCCGTCAATCTCAACTGTTTGATGACCTCTGTTGAAATGAAGTTCTTCCAACTTCCGCTATCAACAATAAAATGCAGCGGGGTCCCCTTCACCGACATCTATGAATGAAAAAGGTGATCCCCCTCTTCAGGATCTGTTGGTTCTACTGGTTGAATTGTTGTGGTTGCGATAATAGCAGTGGGGTCTGCGTCGATGATCTGTCTTTTACCAGTATTTTCAGAATCAGATTCTGAATTAGGGTTTGGATCCTTGTCTTTGATCTCAACCACCAATGACAATTTTGAGTGACTTTCATCGACGTTTTTCCAGGGGCTTTTGTGGAAATCGCACCATTTTTCGGTGTCCTTCTTTTTCTTCCCGTGACCCTTCTTTTCTTGTGGCTTGGACTAGTTTTCAAGATACAATTTGTTAGGGCCGTCTTTGTCATACTTGGTTGTTGTGGATTTGCATACCCAGACTTCCGTTTGTTCTGGTGCTTAAATTTCTTCTCGATTTTAACAACATATCGATAAGAAGCACTGAGTGATGAGATGTCCAGAAAATCCATTTTAGTTTGGATGTATCTGTGTAGAGCCCCATGATATTTCAGAACCAAGTGTGATTCAAATTATTTGATACCCATCTTGGTGTGCAAGGTGTGGAAGATATTGATGAACTCCAGAACTTCTTGGCCCCTCTCTTTCCACAATGTGGTCCATCTCATGTATTGGTCCTTATAGTTGCAAACAGGGTAATATTGTTCCTTTACCGTATCCACAAAAAAATCCCAAGTGGGCTCAGCCTCATATATTCTAGACTCCTCTGTGGAACTTTGCTCCCAGTAAGTTTCCCACCAATGTTTGACATGGGGAGAGCTTTAAGGAGTGTGAAGGTGATCTTTTCCCTGTCGGAAAAATTATGAACAGAGAAATGACCTTCTAACATATTTAACCATTTTTATAGATCATCCACATCTATCTAACCTTCAAATACGAGAATATCAAAATTAACCTGTACCTTCAAAGGAGAGGTGCTTACAAAGTGGTTGTTTGATGAAGATGCGTCTATTGCTATCAGTAGGCATTGAAATTTGTGGGAAAAATTCTCCATCATTTCATCCCTCGGTCGTATGAGAGCTTGCTCAAGCAACAAATTTATAGAATCGTCTGCTCCTTCATTTTTCTTTTCTTCTACCATGGAGGATTTCTTGGGCATGCGAGAGAGATTGTCTTCAAGAGAGACACGATCGAGACCCAACTTGGTATACTCGGAGCTCGTCAGGGAAATGCACTAAAAAAGCGATCAAGAGTAGCATGCTCTGATACCACTAATCCAAATTATTTTCGCACGAAATGATAACAAAGATGTAATAAATAAATGCACAGAGATATCAAAGATATCAATTAATATAACAGAAATGTATCAAAGATGCAACCATAAACACAAAAAAACATTAATACATGATTTCTATTAATGAAAGAAATGTACAGAGACTGTAAAACTACAGAATGGAAGACTCGCTATAATGGTGACAACTTATCTTTGAGAAGAGATGTGACGACTACTCACATTCACAACAAGATGATTACAATGAGGCTCTGAAATCCTTTTTACAATAAACAGGAATGTCAAAAACCCTAGACATCCAAAAACCTAACCCTAGGAGATGAAGCGCCAAAAGTCATGTGGGCCCCGTCGGGGTAAATTGGTACATCAATTTCCCGGTGTTGTAACTTTGGCATGCTATCTCCATTTGACGGATATGATACATCGTTAGAAATATCTATCTGAGGACTACACCTATTGGCATAATGATTCATTTTTTTTGGTAGATGCCCAAAAAACGTCGTTTAGTGCCTCAAAACGACTCTATAAGTTCAAGACCCAAAAAACTGCCAAAAATTGTAAATTTCCAAAATTGCTAGAAAACTGTTTGAGCCAGTTGGAAAAGGCGGGTGGCCACAGATATCCACCTACATCAATCCTCCCTCCTTAGGAAGCAATGGTCTCCATTTCGTTGAGTGCCTGAGGGAGAGGAAAATGCGTTTGTGAATCTGCATCTTCGATGAGTTGCTTGCCTTGTTGGGGAACTTGCACTGCTTAGCTTGTTGAAAGTTGTCATGAACATGTGGCTGGAAGGGTTGGACCTTTTTAACAAGTCTGACTACATGAGGTGCCTATGTGCAGAAGGAATATTTACACTTTGCTGCAATCTTTTCGACCTGCTTATGTTGGATAGAAGGTGCTTGGGCCAAGGCTATAGTGGTTGCAATATCCTTCTGTTCACCCTTTGAACAGATTGTGAAGAAGTTGAATTTTTTAGTATGAGATACTACCTTGCGACACTCTTTAGGTGGGACATTAGTTGTAACTACCTATGGTATTCTGTAGAGATGACCCCCCAAAGTAACAATGACACTACGGGGTCAAGACTTATAAACAGGATGGTGCTTCCACATATATTGTTGGCCCAAGAGAACATCAAATACATCCAATGAGGCAACATCACATAATACCTTATCCTTGAAGGGCTCAATGTCGTATGACAATCGACACTATTGGCTGACACGAATATCTCATCCTTAGCGAAGCCACCCAATGTTGTATGGTTGCAGGTGTGGTGTTGTCGTCAATCCCAACTGTTTGATGAGCTCTGTTGAGATGAGGTTCTTTTGGCTTCCGCTATCAGCAATAAAATGCAGTGGGGTCCCCTTCACCTCTCTGAATGAAAAAGGCGCTCCCCCTCTTCAGGATCTATTGGTTCTTTTGGTTGAATTGTTGCGGTCACGAAAATAACAGTGGGTTCTGCATCGATGATCTGTCTTTTACCAATATTTTCATAATCAGATTTTGAATTAAGGTTCAGCTCCTTTTCTTTTATCTCAGCCACAAATGACTGTTTGAGAAACATTCATCATTGTTGTACCAGGGGATTTTGTGGAAATAGCATAATTTTCCAGTGTCCTTCTTTGTCTTCTCGTGACCCTTCTTTTCTTATGGCTTGGACTGGTTTTCGGAAGACTGTTTTTTAGGGCCCTCTTTGTCATACTTTGGTTGTTTCATATTTGCAAAGACGGACTCTCATTTGTTCTGGTGCTTAAATTTCTGCTCAATTTTAACAACATATCAATATGCAACACCAAGTGATGAGATGTCCAGAAAATCCATTTCAGTTTGGATGTATCTGTGTAGAGCCCCACAGTATTTTAGAACCAAGTTTCGTTTAGATTATTTGATACCCATCTTGGTGTGCAAGGTGTGGAAGATATTGGTGAACTCTGGAACTACTTAGCCCCTCTCTTGTCACAGTGTGGCCTGTCTCACGTATTGGTCCTCATAGTTTCCATCAAGGTAATATTGTTCCTTTACCACATCCACAAAAAATTCCCAAGTGGGTTGGGCCCCATATATTCTAGACATCTCTGTGGAACTTTGCTCCCAGTAAGTTTCCCACCAATGTTTGACATAGGGGAGAGATTTAATGCGTGTGAAGTTGATCTTTTCCCTGTCGGAAAAATTATTAATAGAGAAATAACCTTCTAAAAGATTTAATAATTTGTCTAGGGCATCCGCATCTATCTGACCTTCAAATATGGGAATATCAAAATTAACATGTACCTTGAAAGGAGAGGTGCTTCCAAAGTGGATGTTTTATGAATATGTGTCTGTTTCTATCGATAGGAATTGAATCATGTGGGGAAATTCTCCATCATTCTCTCCCTTTGTCGCGTGAGAGCTTGCTCAAGCAACAGATTTATAGGATCGTCTCCTCCATCGTTTTTCTTTTCTTTCTCCATGGAGGGTTTCTTGGGCATGCGAGAGTGATTGTCTTCAAGAGAGACAAGCTCGAGACCCATATTTCTATACTTGGACCTCATCGGGGACATGCACTGAAAAAATGATCAAGAGCAGCATGTTATGATACCATTGATCCTGATTATTTTTGGCACGAAATGATAGCGGAGATGTAATAAAGAAATGCATAGAGATATCATGGATATCTAATAATATAACACAAATGTATCAGATATGCAACCATAAACACAGAAATACAGTAATACATGATTTCTATTAATGAAAGAAATGTATAGATACTGCAAAAATACAGAGTGGAAGACTCACTAGAATGGTGGCAGCTTATCTCTGAGAAGAGATGTGACAGCTACTCGCATTCACAAGAATATGATTACAATGAGTCTTTGAACTCCTTTTTACAATAGACGGGAATGTCAAAAACCCTAGACATCCAAAAACCTAACCCTAGGAGATGAAGCGCCAAAAGTCATGTGGGCCCCGTCGGGGTAAATTGGTACATCAATTTCCCAGGATCGTAAGTTTGGCATACTATCTTCATTTGACGCATATGATAATGTTAGAAGGATCTATCCGAGGACTACAATTGTTAGAATATTGATATTTTTTACCCCGTAGATGCCCAAAAAACGTTGTTTAGGGCCTCAAAATGGCTCTGTAAGTTCAGGACCCAAAAAACCGCCAAAAATAGTAAATTACCAAAATTGCTAGAAAATTGTTTTGAGCCAGTTGGAAAAGGTGGGTAGCCATCGATATCCACCTTAGGAAGCAATGGTATCCATTGCGTTGAGTTCCCGAAGTGAGGAAAAAGTGTTTGTTGAATCTGCATCTTGATGAGTTGCTTGCCTTGTTGGGGAAGTTGCGTTGCTTAGCTTGTTGAAGGTTGTCACGAACATGTGGTTGGAAGGCTTGGACCTTTTTAACCAATCTGGCTACATGAGGTGCCTATGTGCATTAGAAATATTTACACTTTGTTGCAATATTGTCGATCCGCTTCTGTTGGATAGAAGGTGCTTGGGCCAAGGTTGTAGTGGTTGCAGTACCCTTCTGTTCACCCTTTGAACAAATTGTGAAGAAGCTGAATTTTGTAGTATGAGATACTACCTTGCAGCACTGTTTAGGTGGGACAGTAGTTGGAACTACCTATGGTATTCTGTAGATATGACCCCCCAAAGTAACAATGACACTATGGGGTCAAGACTCCTTTGTGGAACTTTGCTCCCAGTAAGTTTACCACCAATGTTTGACATGGGGGAGAGATTTAAGGAGTGCAAAGGTGATCTTTTCCCTGTCGAAAAAAATTGTGAACGGAGAAATAACCTACCATTTGTCTAGGGCATTCACATCTATCTTACCTTCAAATACGAGAATATAAAAATTAACTTGTACCTTGAAAGGAGAGGTGCTTCCAAAGTGGTTGTTTGATGAAGATGTGTATGTTTCTATCGATAGGCGTTAAAGGATGTGGGAAAAATTATCCATCATTTCATCCCTCTATCGCGTGAGAGCTTTCTCAAGCAACAGATTTATAGGATCGTCTGCTCCATCGTTTCTCTTTTCTTCCGCCATGGAGGGTTTCTTAGGAATGCGAGAGTGATTGTCTTCAAGAGAGACAAGCTCGAGACCCAACTTTCTTTACTCGGACCTTGTCGGGGACATGCAATGAAAAAATGATCAAGAGTAGTTTGCTTTGATATCACTGATCCAGATTATTTTTGGCATGAAATGATAGCGGAGATGTAATAAAGAAATGCTCAGAGATATCGTGGATATCCAATAATATAACATAAATGTATCAAATATGCAACCATAAACACAAAAATATAGTAATACACGATTTCTATTAATGAAATAAATGTACAGAGACTGTAAAAATACAGAGTGGAAGACTCGCTAGAATGGTGGCATATTATCTCTAAGAAGTGATCTAAATGGAATTTATTAGTTTTGTTGTGCTAAGTATCCAATAGTAAATAAATTGTGTGCATACGGTTCTCTGAAGTTTGCAGGTGAAACAAATGGTTTTATCTTAGTTTAAACATATTTCTGTGTGAGGTTAAAGCATGTAAATTACTTGTAGAACATTGTACAAAAGTAAATAACAGAGAAATAAACATCACATCTATCAATACTCAACAAATTTGATGAAGCAGTTCACCCCTCCTGGGCTACATCTGCTGGTCCAGCTCCCAATGGCATGTCCCTCATATCTTATTGCTCAAAAATGGTAAGTACATGTGAATAAAATCCTCAAATGGATGTTCTCTCTATAAAAACATCTTCAGAATGCTTGAATTAGTCAGGAATGACTATTCATTTGCAGAAAACAGAAAATGGATGCCCAAAAAACTGAAAACACCCTCGTGGCCCTGGTGGCTCCTTGACCTCTCCTGAAGCAAAACCTACACAATATGACCTCTGATGGCTCTGAAAACTCTGGCAATGTGTTCCCAATGTTGAGAATACCCAAAAATGCCTATTCCTCCCCCCAAATTCATCGAATATCCAAGGAGTTATGGCCAAAAACAGGAAACTACCCAATGTCCCCTAGGAAAACTCCTCCAAAACTGGAGGAACTCCCATTAAGTCCAAAAAACTAGCAACCCCCGCCAAAAATAGTGGTTCCACCAGCGTCTCTACCAGCTAAACCACTAGAACTGGTAGTTACAATAAATGTGGGTTGTTCTTCGCATGTGAACTCCGCGCAACTGACATCAGAGGTTATGGTTTGGAGGCCGCCGGTTAGCTTAAGGTTACGGTTCCGAGCATGTGGTCTCATGAAGTGGGGGCTGGCCCCCTTTGGCCACCGATGAAAACCATTTGAAAGATTAAGTAGTGTTTGCGCCCTTAGGGGTTAAGAAACAACCCGTGGGAGTATTGGTCGGGCACTACGTTGTCTGGCGAGAGGTCCCGCATTCGAACCCCAACTCTCAGCAAAAATTTTACCATTTCATTTGTCCTCTTGACTAGGGCCACGTGGTAGCCTCTGGGATGGCAACATGGCACCTGATGATTGGCCTAGAAACCATATAATAAAAAAATATTATTTTTAAAATATATATATATTTTTAAATTTTTTGACAAAGTCAAAATGGGTCAAAGGTCATTTTTTTAGGAGTTTACTGGGCCCTTCAAACCTTCATAACTTCTTCATACAACCTCCATTTTTTGAACCGTTTGTGGTGCCAAAATCACATAAACGAGACCTTTATGATCGCTCAGGTTGAAAACACTTTTGAGCACTTTAATTTTGAGCATTTTTTAGCAATGGACATGATCTCCTGATCACACCTCCCCATTGGGAAGCTTTTGGACCCCAAAAGCCTTCAATTACCTATTCAGAAGATGAGGGTACATCTCCCTCACCTTTTCCACTTCCATCCATCTTCCCTTACTTGGTTTTCTACCCTTGAGCCCAATCCGAAGATAATCAACACTTCCTCTTTTAGAAGTGCGTGTCCTCCTATCAAGGATGGCATCCTCCTTGAGCTCGTCCAGAAATTCTGGCGAGAAATATTCTATTGATCGCAGTTGAATATCAGTCCCTTGATCATCAATCAATGGAGGCTCATACAACCGTAAATTGTCCACATTGAAAACGAAATACATCTTCATATATGAAGGCAAGTCAAGTTGAAATGCATTATTACCAACTTGTTTAATAATCTTGAATGGACCATAACGAATAGGCTTCATCTTTTTACCTTCTCCTTGTAGCCTTTATTTGCTTATATGAAACCATACCTCATCACCTTCTTGAAACTTGTGATCAACTCTATGTTTGTCATGCCTCTCCTTGTACTTTCTTTGACTCTTCTCAAGTTGTTATTGAACTTGTTGATGGATAAGTTGAATTCTCTCAATGAACATGTGAGATTTGTCAATGTCACTATGCCCATCAATGGCAACATCCTTCTCAAGAATGAAATCTAGAGGTGACTTTGGAAAATACCCAAAGCAGGCTTCAAAAGGTGAAGTATTTGTAGAAGAGTGCTTGGTCCGGTTGTAAGAGTGTTGAATGTAATGCAGATGCTCATCCCACAATTTAGGATGCTTGCTGCAATAACCTCTCGAAAGATGCACAATGGTTCTATTCACTACCTCGGTTCTGCCATCTGTTTGGGGATGAAAAGAAGTACTCGTTTTCAACTTGGTGTCCATCATCTTCCATATATTGGACCAAAAATTCCCAACAAAGCTGGAATCCCTGTCACTAACAATAGAAGTAGGCAAACCATAATGAACCCATACATGTCGAAAATATAATTCAGTAGTTTGTTCAGCAGTAATAGATTTCTTACATGGCATAAGAATACACATCTTGTTGAATCTATCAACTACTACATAAAGGTAATCATGCTACTTTATAGACATAGGTAAACCTCCAATAAAGTCCATAGAAACACTTTCCCATGGCCTTAATGGTACCGGTAATGGTGTGTACAACCCAAAGTTTCCTATTTCTAGGCTTGCTTGTAGCACATAATGAACAACCTCTAATGGAACGTGAAACACTATCTACCATGCAAAGCCAATAACAATACCTCTGTAAATGTGCTACTATTTTTCTTACCCCGAAATGTCCAGCAACAAGAGAAGAATGAGCTTCTCTCATGACACTAAGTCTCTCTTCTTGTGGTATACACAACTTGCCCAAATGAAACAACAAATTGTTATGCATGTGATAATCATTCTCTTCAAATTGATTCCCTTCATTCAAGTTAGCATACACATCCTTAAAATCAACATCAGATGCATATTGTTCTATGTAGCTCTCATGTACTATGGAATCATTCTTAAGCAAAGTAGAAGCACTAATAATAGGCCTTGAAAGCATATCAACAACTTTATTGAAAATACATTTCTTGTACCTTATTACCAAGTGAAATTGTTGTAGGAAACCCATCCATCTGAAATAACGTGATTGTTGCAATTTACTTTGCGACTGCAAGTACTGTAATGGTTGGTGATCAGTGTGTACAACTGTCTCTTTACCCATCAAATAGTGTTTCCACTTTTTGACACTTTGTAACAACGCATACAACTCCTTATAATATGTAGGATAATTAACTACAACACCATTAAATGTCTCAGAATGAAAAGTGATAGGCTTACCATGCTGTAAGAGAACTGCACCCATGGCATAATCACTAGCATCGGTCTGTATCTTGAATGGTTGTCTCAAGTCTGGTAAAGAAAGGACTAGAGATGAACTGATCTTCTCTTTCAAAGATTCAAAAGCTTTATGTTGTTTACCTCCCCACTGGAAAGCACGTTTCACACTTGTCATTGCATGCATAGGAGATGCTATGGCAGAAAAGTTAGCAATAAACTTTCTCCAATATTGAGTTGCACCCAAAAAAATTCTTACCTCTGTAATGGATTTGGGAGTAGGCCAATTCACAATGGATTCTACCTTAGAAGGATCAATTCTCAATGCACCTCCTCCTACAATATGTCCCAAATAACTCAAAGAAGTCTTTCCAAATTCACACTTAGACATCTTAAGAAATAATTGCTCTTTCCTCAGAACATCAAGTACTTTCTTAACATGCATGACGTGCTCTTCTCTAGTCTTACTGAAAATAAAGATGTCATCTAAGTAGACTATTACAAAATCATCAAGGAATGGACGCAAAACATCATCCATCACACGCATGAAAGTTGCAAGTGCATTACACACACCAGAAGGCATAACAAGCCACTCAAAGAGTCCTTGTTTGGTTTTGAATGCAGTCTCCCAAATATCACTTTCTGCAATTCTAACTTGATGGTATCCACTACGTAAGTCTAACTTAGTGAAAAATTTATCATCTTTCAGCGGATCTAACAAATCATCTATCCTTGGGAGTGGGTAACGATTTTTTACTGTAATCTTGTTCAAAGCTCTGAAGTCCACACACATACGCCAAGTTCCATCTTTCTTTGGAATCAACATTATCGGTGACCCACATGGCGAAGTGCTTGGTCTTATGAGTCCCTTGTCCAACAAGTCTTTAATTTTCCTCTTTATTTCAGCATTCTCCATGATAGACATGCGATACATGCCTATGTTTGGAAGAGGACAATATTGTTGCAACTGAATCTCATGTTGAATCTCCCTTTTAGGAGGCAAACCTGTTGGCTCCTAAAACATCTCATGATGTGCACCAACTACATCATATAAATCTGATTTTAATTTGGGATCACAATCTTCAAATGACTCATGATTCACATCAACTTTAGTCTTAATCATAAGAAGTACGAAACTCTTACTAGAATTCACTAGCCTTTTTACATGTCCAGCATTTACCATTGCAATATTTGTCTTCTTGCAATGGGCTCTAACAATAAACTCCTTGCCATATTTGAATAAATGATATGTTTTCTCATGGCGATAGAAGATAGCTTTCCTGTCATATAAATAAGGACTTCCCAAAACAATTCCTGTAATATCAAGCGGAACAACATCTAATTCAACCATGTCAATAAAATGTGCAGTAATTGCAAAGCGCAATATACACTTCTTTGAAACCTATAATTTTGCATCCTTACAAATCCAACCAAGTGGATATGGTTTTGGATGTGTAATGGTCTCAAGATTTAGTTTCTTGACTAAGTCTTCATAGGTAAGGTTCGCTTGTGACCCACTATCAAACAATGTGTGAATCTTTGTATATTTTGAAATAACCCTCACATGAAACAATTCAATTATTTCTTCTTCATTTGGAGCTTGTACATGACAGTTTGAAGTGCTGGTACTTGGTTTAGTTTCAGTTTCTTTTCCCTTCATATTCTTCAAACCCATGGCTGTAATTTTGGTTTCGTCACCGGAATCATCACCTAAGTCTTGTTGTGTAATAGTTGTTGTTTTCTGCTTTCCTTTGTTTTTGTTGAATTGGGTTCTTTTTTCAGGATGTAACTTCCAACAGTTTTTCTCTTCATGGCCTTCTCTTGAACAGTGTTTACAAACCACTTTCTCTCCCTATTTTTTGACGGATGCATTTTTCTTTCTTTTTCCTTTAAAGGTTTTGTCTTTGTTCTTCCCCTTGAAAGGCTTGTTCCTACCCTCTTCAAAAGTGTTTTTCCCTCTAGCCTCTAAATGTGTGGCTTGAACAAAAACCTCATCTAGACTAGTAGGATTGAACATAAGGATAGTGTGTTTTAGTTAGTTGTGTAAGCCTCCTATGTATTTCAGCAAAGTGTCTTGACTCTGCAAATCTACCCCTAATAAGAGAGATCTTCTCCTAAATTCTTGGGTGTAGTCTTGTACATTTTGTCCTTTAAGTTGTCTAAAATTTTTCCAATTCATGATAGCTTTCTATAAATGAGCTAATGGAAAAAACTGTTGTTTTATTGCAGTAATGAAATCAGCCCATGATAACATAATCTTACCATGTTTTTTAATCTCATCCTTTGTCTTGGCTTCCCACCAAACAAGTGTTGCACCTTCCATTCTCAAAGAAGCTAGTTGAATTTTAGTGTCATCATCATGAAGGTTCTAGATTCTTAAATAAACCTCCAATTGGCTAATCCAATTATCAAGTTTTTATGCATTGACTTCACCATTAAACATTGGAAATTCAAACTTAACATCAAGTTTTAAAAAAGGACTTTTACCAGTGTTCTTTGACTTGTGAGATTGATTCACCGAAGTAGAGGATGATGATGAGGAGGATGAGGATGAGGATGGTGGATCTCCATTTCCTCCATTTACCTTCTTTGACTTATATTCATCTTTCTTTCCTCCTGAAGATCCTTCTCCTTCAAGTTTTTGATTTCTTTCTTGATAAAGAACTCTCACCATTGCAGTCAAGTCAAGGAATGCTTTCCTGAACACTCTTTCTTCCTCATTGGGATCAACTACTTCAGGAATTTCTCCTTCTCTTGAAGTCATTCTTATGGCTTCTTCTACTTCTCTTTGAGGTGAAATTGAAGGTGGAGATAATGGCACTCTTGCCCTCCTTGGAAGAGGATTACTTTGAGCTTTCACCAATTGACCTTCTCCTCTCTTAAGCTTCAGCCTAGTAAGCATTAAAAACTCTTGCAAATTGTTGAACAAATCCTTTGCACAAAGATTAAACAAAGAAAATACTCTAGATTAACTCAAACTCAACCTAAGATCTGATACCAACTTGATCTAAATGGAATGTATTAGTTTTTATGTGCTAAGTATCCAACAGTAAATAAATTGTGTGCATAAGGTTCTTTGAAGTTTGCAGGTGAAACAAATGGTTTTATCTTAGTTTAAAAAGATTTTTGTGTGAGGTTAAAACATGTAAATTACTTGTAGAACACTGTACATAAGTAAATAACATAGAAATAAACATCACATGTATCAATACTCAAAAAATTTGATGAAGCAGTTCACCCCTCCTGGGCTACATCTGTTGGTCCAGCTCCCAATGGTATGTCCCTCATATCTTATTGCTCAAAAATGGTAAGTAAATGTGACTAAAAGCCTCAAATGGTTGTGCTCTCTATAAAAACATCTTCAGAATGCTTGAATTAGTCGGGAATGACTATTCATTTGTAGAAAACAGAAAATGGATGCCCAAAAAACTGAAAACACCCTCGTGGCCCTGGTGGCTCCTTGACCTCTCCTGAAGAAAAACCTACACAAGATGACCTCTGATGGCTCTGAAAACTCTTCCAATGTGTTCCCAATGTCGAGAATACCCAAAAATGCCTATTCCTCCCCCCAAATTCGTCGAATATCCAAGGAGTTATGGCCAAAAACAAGAAACTGCCCAATGTCCCCTAGGAAAACTCCTCCAAAACTGGAGGAACTCTCATTAAGTCCGACAAACTAGCAACCGCTACCGAAAATAACGGTTCCACCAACATCTCTTCCAGAACTGGCAGTTACAATAAATGTGGGTTTTTCTTCGCATTTGAACTCCGCGCAACTGACGCCAGAGGTTATGGTTTGGAGGCTGCCGGTTAGCTTAAGGTTACGGTTCTGAGCATTTGGTCTCATGAAGTGGGGGATAGCCCTTAGGAGCTGGCCCCCTTTGGTCATCGATGAAAACCATTTGAAAGCTTAAGTAGTGTTGGCGCCCTTAGGGGTTAAGAAACAACCCGTGGGCGTAACAATCAGGCGTTGCGTTGTCAGGCGAGAGGTCCCGCTCGAACCCCAACTCTCAAACAAAATTTTACAATGTCATTTATCCTCTGGCCCAGGGGCACATGGAAACCTCTGGGCTGGCCACATCACGCCCAATGATTTTCCTAGAAACCATATAATAAAAAAATATTATCTTTAAAATATATATATTTTTTAATTTTTTTACAAAGTCAAAATGGGTCAAAGGTCATTTTTTTAGGAGTTTATTGGGCCCTTCAAACCTTCATAACTTCTGCATATGACCTTTGTTTTGCAAACCGTTCATGGCACCAGAATCGCGGTGACGACACCTTTTCGGTCGCTTAAGTTGAAAACACTTTTGAGCACTTTCATTTTGAGCATTTTTTAGCAATGGTCATGATCTCCTGATCAAGAAGAGATGTGACGGCTACTCTTATTCGCAAGAAGATGATTACAATGAGGCTATGAATTCCTTTTTACAATAAATAGGAATGTCAAAAACCCTAGACATCCAAAAACCTAGCCCTAGGAGATGAAGCGCCAAAAGTCATGTGGGCCCCGTCGGGGTAAATTGGTACATAAATTTCTCAGGGTCGTAACTTTGGCATACTATCTTCGTTTGACCTATATGACACATCGTTAGAAAGATCTATCCGAGGAATATAATTGTTTGCATGAACATATATTTTGATAGGTAAATGCCCAAAAAACATCGTTTAGGGCCTCAAAACGGCTCTGGAAGTTCAGTACCTGAAAAACTGCCAAAAACAGTAAATTACCAAAATTGCCAGAAAATTGTTTTGAGCCAGTTGGAAAAGGTGTGCTGCCATCGATATCCACCTGGGTCAATTATCCACTTAAAATACCACCTTGCCAAAATCCCTAGATTTGATGTGAACAGTTGTCTAAATAGTAGCCCGAAAATTATGTGTATTGAAAACCAATCACTCGTTGATATGGCTAATAAGAGGGATGTGGTTGAGGCTCGCAAAAAAGAACTTGAACTTGCAAATAGAAACACTGGAACACGTGCCTCTGAGGGGGGACGAGTACCACAATCCCACTCCTCAGCCACAGGGCCCTCAACTTCAATAGTCCGCTCATCAACCTCACCTTTCTTTGTGCCGAGGTCAACACCTAGGGGGAAACCTTCTATTCGATCATTGATTAAAAGAAAAGAGACGAAGGAGGCCGACAAGCTTGTGGACAAATGTTTTCTTTGGAGTGATATACCTTTTAACATTACCAATAACCCCTTCTACCATTCCATGTTTGAAGCTGCTGCAATTGTTGGCCCGGGGTATAGGGGCCCTTCCTATCAAGATTTGAGAGGGTGTCTCCTTCAAGGGTAAAAGGTTGACTGCGTAGAAATATTAGCTCAGTTCAGGGAAACATAGAAGGACACCTGATGCACCGTGATGTCGGATGGGTGGACTGATGGGAAGGGCAGGTCAATTCTAAACTTCTTGGTTAATTGTCCCAAGGGGACAATGTTTATCAAAAGTGTTGATGCAAGTGCATATACAAAAGATGCACAATTATTATGTGAATTGTTGGATGGATTTATCCAAGAGATAGGCCCGCAATATGTTGTCTAAGTCATCACAGACAATGTTGATAATTATGTTGTTGCTGGGAGGATACTTATGGAGAGGTATACTGTTGGATCATGTTGTCATTGATGCCAATGGTTTGTCATTGATGCCAATGGTTTGATTACTTGGGAGATTGTTGGATCATATGTCATTGATGTAAATGGTTTGGTTTGATTGATGTCATTGGTTGATGTCAAGTAA